>JAMPIV010022433.1:0-16348 GCA_024509875.1 Oreohelix idahoensis | reverse complement strand
AACGTTTGGTTTTCATTGAAATCCACATTAACAAATAAACGAAGGAACACTAGAAGGATAGAAGAGCCACGCCATGTTTTAGCAACTTGAAAAGATTACGAGATGCAATAAGGAATATTGCATCATTAAAATAATACATTGACTTTTTATGCTTGTTTATTGAATGTCAACATGCCATTATGCAAATTTGGTGTGGTCACCATTTGACTCAACTCAGTTCTTGTTGGAAATTGAATAAACATTTGTTTCATTGAACACAAATGCTGTTGACGAATCATATGTTTGCAGTTAGCCATCATAGCAATTATTAAAGGTTCATGCCAAAGCTAATCGTTGCAGGTGCAACACAAATAATAACCATTTGCTCAAAAAAATAAAACATCATAGAGGATTGTCCCCGAACCTGGTAAATTCCTGTAAGTCTGTAGAGAGAAATCATCACCTCTAGCAGGCTAGCTAGTAATCAAGATCTAATACTCTCGATTCAAAACAGCAATCCCCACTACCCTACCCGGCCACACATCTCAATTTGGTGCCGTATGACCAGTCCTCTAAAAAAAAGAGCAGAAGCGAAGATGGATCAATTAATGGAAAATTTTCAACAGCTGGGTGTGGAACAACAACAACAACCACAGAACCAACCCGTAAATACACAACCACTGCAGCCCCAGGACAGACAAAGTATGGAAGGACCAACAATAATAGCGCTACAGAAAATTACTGAAACCCTACAGAAAAATGACAACTACGCGAAATTCACACAGGTTAGATCCATTGTTCAGCCGTTCGATGGAAACAAGAAAAAATTCAGAAGATGGTTGTCTGACATGGAAAAATTTGCGGCACTAGCAGAGGCAACAACGGATGAAGAAAAAAAGAAAATCGCTCTGTTAGGTTCTGATTCGTACGTGACTGATTTTTTAAGAAGGAGGTCCCAGCAGTACCCCACAGAAACCTACGAGTCCCTAAAAAATGAGCTCACCCAGAGATATGGAGAAATAATAGACAAAATGCATGCTTGGTCAGTCCTTAGAAGCATGAAACAGGAAAGAGATGAATCGGTACAACTTTTTGGAGATCGATTCCTCAATATGGCAGAAGAGGCATTTTGCGGAGAAATCCCTACCACACCTGATGTAGAAATACAGTTAGTGGGGATATTTGCCGATGGCCTTAGAGCGGAAAATATCAGAAGGCATCTTATTAGAAAAGACACCAAGACTATTGCTGAAACAATCCAAGCAGCAATACAGGAGGAAAATCTGCACCGAAGGTTCCAACAAAGAGCAGGTAGGGAACCCCGACCAGAATATAGGGACTATGATGAGCATGAGCCTATGGAAGTTGACCATGCCAGGAGGCAATGGACTCGCCCACGACAACAAGATGATAGGCCTCGCAATTATAGACCCCCCACACAGAGGCAAAACGAAGTCAATAATGTCAATCCGAACGGATGCTTCACATGCGGTAGGCTCGGACATGGGTACAAGTCCTGTAGAGCAAATTACAATAATGCACCATTCAGAAGAGGAGGCTACCAACCACAACAACCCGCACCACCCCACGTGATTACACCAGAAATCAGTATACCAGAGGCGCACCTCAAACCCTCATGCGTCAGGGAAACGGCCGCGCCACTCACTAAACAGGACCGTTAGTGAGGGCAACAATCACAGAAACTGGTCCAAAACAAAAGAAACAACACAGAACAGAAATTGTCAAGTGGGCCCATCCAGTAAAATACAATATGAAGAAATGTTGCATGATGGAACTAAAATACATCCGGACCCCAGTTCCTGCATCATGTCTATACAGGGCCAACAATATAGGGCACTGGTAGATACAGGAGCATCCATCAGCCTTATTAGGTTCCAGCTGTTCAAGAGGATCCAACACGTAGTACGATTTGAACCGTCCAAAACACACCTAGCTTCAGTCACGGGACAAAGACTAAATTCAGTTGGGACAGCATGGCTAAAATTTTCCTTAGGCGAAACAAATTTTGAACACCCATTTGTTATCACTAAAGGAATGTCTAGAAATCTTATCCTAGGGAGAGATTTTTTTAACAAACACAAAGTTCGAATATACTATGACCTCCACAAAATCAAAGTCAACAATACGTACATAGATCTCCAGGACGATATCCACATAGCGTCTTTGGTAAGGATTACAGCTCCCATAACGGTGGCTCCAAACTCCCTGGTCATAGCAAAAGGCAGAGTAAAAAATTCTGAGTACATAACACCAGGGCAATCAATTCAAGTACAGCCCCTAGCAGAAGAAAGCATTATTGATGACCCATTGTTGCAAATTACAGAGGGAATCGCTGAAGTCTCGAAGTCCAGAGATTTCCCCATCATGATATTGAATATGTCAGGAAAAACTACCACTATAAAAAGAGGCACAGTTGTAGCGCAAGTGGATACGTCAACAATAAGACAAACCAAAACCAATAGAGACCATCCACAAATTGTCTCAACCACCCCCACTGGACATAATGCACGAAATCGCAGTACAAATAACCAAAGTACACGGAAAGTAAACAGTTATAAGGCTTATGCAGAAAAAGGCAGTAACATCAGTCAGAGTTATGTTACACCACAGCATACCCTACCCAGATGGCAGAAACGAACCAGTCCATACATAAGAAGAGAAAGGCCACAGTATGAAAATGACTATAATTACTCATTCTTGCGCCCCAGCACACCAAGAGAAAAGATGAAGTGCTGTATATCACAGAGTAACAGAGAAACAGAAATTGTCTTGCCAGGAGGATATCCAAAGCGACAAGACAGTGATACATGCCCCATGGAGTATCAATATAACTCAAAAACAGGTGGATATGATAAAGTCCCAAAACCAATTGAAATTTCCGAAGAAAAGGAAGAACTCTTATATGACTATACCACAGGAGGATACTATAGCAGCAAAGTTGGAAACAGAAAGAATGAAAAATTTTCGCCCAGGGAAAGAAGACAGCCCTATAGCACAAACAGAAGAAATACAGTAACGTACGCAGATAAGCGCAGTTACGGCAGAAATAATCAGAAAAAATGGCACAACAACGACTACCCCAGAAATATAATAAGAAATGAATATACAGTAAATGCAGTGACAAATGGAAATGCACACAGTACATGGCAGAGGAGACAGTACCAAGCACAGCCCAATGAACGGCAAAGAACTACGCAAAAGAAAGCCACATACCAGGAGCAGAGATTTTCACAAGATGCAAGAAAAATGTCCCAAAATTATGGGAATGAAACGGAGGCATCAAGACAGACCAGAGATATCATAGCAGATCATAAATACAGAGAGAGAATAGCTCAGTTACTTGCAACCCTGAATGCCATAGAAGATAATAAGCAACGTTTGAAAACGTTTGTAGAAAAGCACCAAGATGTATTCGCACTCAATGACATGGAATTAGGCAGAACTAACACTGTCACAATGGACATTCAAACAACCACAGAGGAGCCAATACACATGAAACCCTATCACACGCCCTTGAAAAAACAGAGAACTCGTGGAAAGGTCTATAAATGAAATGCTACAGGCAGGAATCATCGAAAGATCCCGTTCCCAATGGTCCTCACCCATAGTGATCGTAACAAAGAAAGACGGCTCCAGTCGCTTTTGCTGCGACTACCGTGCCCTTAACAAAATCACAAAAGTCATTTCCTACCCCCTCCCCAGGATAGACGATCTACTTGCGACGTTAGGAAAGTCTACATACTTTACCACACTTGATGCAAGGTCAGGCTTTTGGTGCATCCCCATGACACCTGAGGCAAAACAGAAATCCACATTCTGTTCACATATGGGAAGTTTTTCTTGGCAGGTTATGCCATTTGGTCCAAAAGGGTCTCCAGCAACATATATGTCACTCATGGATGAAGTGTTAAAGGGTCTACATCCATTTGCCCTGGCATACATAGACGATATCCTGATACATACCGCAGGCACGATGGAAGACCACCTCCGCAAGGTTGAAACAGTGTTTGATAGACTCAGGCATCACCAAATAAAGTTAAAACTGTCGAAGTGTGAGTTTCTAAAGACAGAAACAAAATATTTAGGCTTTGTCATCAATAGACATGGCGTCAGACCTGATGAAGATAAAGTCAAAGCCATAAGAGAAATGCCTAGCCCCAAGACGGTGAGACAAACACGCTCGTTTATTGGTACAATAGGGTACTATAGGCGCCACATCATCAATTTCTCCAGAGCAGCAGAGCCTTTGATAGCCCTTACCCGCAAGTATGCACGCTTCAAATGGACAGAAGACTGCCAGAGATCCTTTGAGTATCTAAAAAATGCCCTAACCACCATCCCACTGCTTGGACATCCAGATATTTCTCAGCCCATGATACTATACGCCGATGCCTCAGATAACGCAATTGGTGCTTGTTTGGTCCAACCTGTACTAGAAGATGAAACACCCATCCTACCAAACATTCCAAATGAGAAACCCATTGCATTCCTATCCCATGCATTGTCAAAGTCACAAAAACGGTGGACCACCACTGAGAAAGAAGCATATGCTATTCACTATGCAGTACAAAAGTTTGACTTTTACGTCAGAGGAACTAAACTCATTATAAGAACTGATCATCAACCTTTGGTCAACTGGCTCACCAAAACACAAGAACAGCCAAAGAAGTTACAGACATGGGCAATGAATTTACAGTCCTACGACACCACTATCGAACATATCCCAGGCGAAATGAACACCTGTGCAGACCTCTTATCCAGGATTAAATATGATGATGAAACTGAAGTGAAAACAAATAGAGTCAAAAATGATGGCACATCCTCAGAGATTGACGATAATGCTAAAGAAATTAATGAAATTACTTCATCAAGTCGAAGAAGTACCTCAGATTCTGCCACTCAAGTAGAAGAAGAAAGCCAAGAGATGTTTGACATGAGAGTAGAACAAGCGAAAGATGCAGAAATTGTCAAGCTGCTCACATACGTGAAAGAAAACCCAACAAAAAGTAAAGATTTTACAGTACACCCAACGGATGGAGCTCTATACTATATTGATCAGAAACAAGAAGGGACACTAAGAAAAGTCATTCCAGCACATCTAGTCCCAGAAGTACTGCTACAGTTTCATGATAACAACGGGCACATGGGAAGAGACAAAACAATTGATGTCATAAAGAAAAGGTATTATTGGCAAACTTTCTACAAGGACATTACAGAATATGTAGCCACCTGTAGAACATGTAAATTGAGAAACATGAAGCCACATTTAATTCCCCTTCAAGAAATGCAACCTTCCCATTACCCCATGCAAACAGTGAGCATTGACTTATCAGGTCCTTACCCACTCACCCAATCAGGCAACAAATACCTCCTGCACATAGTTGACCAATACTCTGTTTGGCCAGAAAGTTACCCACTCAGTGATGCCACATCGCAGTCCATCACGCAAATTTTTTTACAAGAATTCATTCCCAGGCATGGCTGTCCAAAACGAATCATTTCAGACAACGGTAAACAGTTTATAGGTAACCCATTTAAAGCCACCTTACACCAGCTGAATATTGAGCATACTACAACCACTTATTATTGCCCAAATGCAAATGGCAGAAATGAACGCATGCACGCCACCCTACATGATATTATTAGCAAATATATCAAGGGGAACCACCAATACTGGGATCTATACATTAACCAAGCTCTTGAAGCCATCCGAGTAAACGTGAACGATACCACAGGAATGTCACCCTTTCTCATGCTATACGGAAGAGAACCAAACTTTCCGTTAGACAACCTACTTCGCCCACAAAGAAAATACATGGGAGAAGACCCCATCGAAATAATCCTTCAAGAAAAGTATAAAGCTCACCAGATTGCACAACGAAATACGCAGAAGGCATTTCACAAGAAACAGAAACAACATGATAAATCAGCCAAGCTACCAACGTACAAAATAGGAGACAGAGTATACTACAAGAAACATGTACGCAGTTCAAAATTCGATGACCGATGGTTAGATGGCTACAAAATCATGAAACAAACTACGCCTGTAAACTTCATTATTTGGAATGAAGAGAAACAACACCAAACAAAAGCTCACGTAAACCAAATCACAATTGATAATCACCGGCCCATTCCGCCTCTGACGACAAATACAAGACCAGTCAGAAAAGCCACCCTAAATTATAATCCATCCAGCACAGATTCGTCTGACATATCAGAGTCAGAGACGACAGACTCTGAATTTTACCAAGACGACCACATACCCAGACCACCCACAGATGAAATACATCGAGCAAGACAACAACGAGACTCGTCCGAAAGCGAAGAAGATATCCCACCACTTGAATTACGTAATAGACTACAAGACAGAGACCTGCGCATTAGAAATGAAGAAATCATGCCACAGACGTCACACGATGACAACACGAAAACACCTTATATCCACACTCAAACTTACTCCCGCAGTGATAAATCGTCAGCTGATACCTATCACACCCCCAGTTCAGGCAGTTCTAGTTTTAACACTAGTGAAAACCAAACACTGCTATACCACAAGAACAAGATTGCTCGTTCAAAACAATCAGATCCTGAAGAAACTATACCCAAACAGATTGTTGAACCATATACCAGCGATCTTTATGGAGACGAAACAGAACAAGACAGCATAGCTTTGTCAGACCCCAACGAACATAATGACAGAAAAATGGTAGAATTATACCAACAAGAAACAGACATTGATACAGCTAGTTTCATTGAAACCAGTGATGCGGATAGTACATTATTTGTACCAGTCAGCTCCAGCGTCAAACGCGCCTATAAAACAGAATCTGATGACTCAATCCCTAGCAACAAAATTCCGCGTATACAGCACAACTATATCAGACGAAAGATTCTGAAGAAACGCAATCATTTTCCAAAACGAAGCCGAGAAGTGTTAGCCTCATCTCAACTGGTCAAAAACAACAGTGTGAAAATTACTGTGCCCATTGTAACCGGTGCTAACGTTCAGCACAACCAGGTCAGAAGAAAAATCAAGGCGAAACATATACCTGCCTCAAAACCAACAGATGTTCCAGCCATACAAACTCTAACCACAGTAAAACCATCACCGCAATCAAATGATGTTAAGCCATCACCGCATTCGTCAATGTCCTCAGTGTCCCAACAATCAGCAAATGCAGTGTCGTCGCCTATCACACCCGTCCCCACTGCTACTCAGTATGATGCTCGCCTATCCAGTCGGGAAATTGCAATGCTCGAGGCGATGAAGGAATTCAAAGAACTAGCGAAGCTGTTCTGAAAAACACGCCCAGGTGTTTTATGTGTTCGCAAATCCGAACACGGTCATCGCGAATGTGCACTTAATTTTTAACAATGTACTAACTCTCCCCATGTACTCTACTTTCAGTCTTGGACAGTTCAAATGACTTGCTTACAGACTAAGATGTCAAAGCCTCACTGAGAAAGTTATGTTTTCAAGCCTTAGAACAATGATCCCCAGAAAGAAATCAAGACCAGCCCACGGAGGATTCTAGTTAGACATTTTTATTTGGATTATTGAAATAAAGATGACACAGATGATACAATGTTTTTTGTTTACAGACACCCTCATTTAGTTACAGACATTTTCTAAATATTTAGAATGTTACACAACCTTACCTATAACACATGTGTCACACTATTTTGTTGTAACATGGATCTACACTTTTGTAACTGATCATATTCCACGCTTCCATTCACCAGACATGTATTATGTTTATATGCCACCCTCACACATTTTGAGAATGATAAGCCAATATTGTAAAACATTGACTGCCCTGAGGTTAGCAGCTGAAGAAGAAAAGAAAAAGAGAAACTAAATCACCCCCATTACCAGTCATACACCCCACCAGCTTGATCCCTGATACTGCCTATCACAAATACCCCAATGACATTTGCGCATGCTGAATTTCTGCAAATGAAGAATCCCTTGAGAGCATTAGTATATGCTAACCCCTGATTGAACACATTACACCTATTTGTTGATGATGCCTTTGCCCATGTTGAAGAAATAGCATTTGCACATGCTGACCTAGCAAATACACCATTACCACATGATAACCACTAATGACACATGAGATGAAGAAGCAACTGGTTATGTATGATGAAGATGCCATTTTATATTAAGGTGAAACTTTAAGTTGTCACAGATGAGATTTTGTTGAAATGTTTATGCACAAAATCCCCCACATTAACATTGGAGGGATAATCTTATTCTTTCGTGGTCACGAGATAAGACAAGGAGATAATAGAATATTGGATGAATCCCATGGAACAAATCAGAGCAGATGATTGTTGCACATACGAGGACCATATTTGAAGTCATTATTGAAGGATTATCAGTAGACAAGAGACACAAATGAATTATGATAATCCCATGGAACCACAGGTACTAAGGACACAAAATGGAGATTAAATAATAATGAGAAAAAAAAAATAATGACTGAATAATTGCTACACCCAGAGGTAAAGGAAATAGAGATACATCCGCATTTTTGGAGATATCTTTTTTTTTGATTTTTTGCTCATTGCCTTTGTAATATGAACATTGTTGTATAACAAATGACTATTCCTTATCATGAATTACAGAATGTTGTAAGATAGTTAGAATAAATTGACAATGTACTATACTCATAACATACCCATAATTACAGGAGAGAAAATAAATAAATGGTTGATGAAATTGGACATACTGAGATTTGCTCACCCCGAGGATATTGGATAAGAAAATAACGTTATCCCAAGGACAGACATGTCACAGATATAGTACATGGACAATTAATAAGGATATATTTCCAGTACAGAATAAGAGGAATAGGAAGGATCCACATTTTAAAATATTGGAGATTCCTCACGATCAATTGAATATTTTTCTTCCTTTCTATGTCACATTTTTTGAGTGATGATCCCAAAATTTTTTTTTCATCTCATATTGTCAAAAGTTCTTACATCTCAGTTAAATGTTTCCATAAATAATTGTTTGATGTGTTTTGCATAAATGTATTGCTAGATAAGGTACATAGGGAGTTACTAAGGATGAATTCTCAAGATAACAGGAGGACAAGAATAGATACAATGATATTGGTACACCATAAATGATACATTGGTGTTATGAAAAAAAAAAAAAAAAAAAGGAGACAAATATAAATTGTATACAAGGATGCCTCGAGAGTGACAACATGGATACATATTGTCAAAAGTATAAGCAGTTGTCTTAAAAGAGAAAATAAAGTAATACGGAACCCAATGTAGAAAATTCATGATGATTTGGAAACTATATTTTTCTTTTCCCTTATATTTCATAATATGATAGTAACAACATTCGTCTGTTGGTTGCTGAATAATTTGATGTTTGAAAATTGATGTATGGCAAGTCAAAGAAGATCTTTGAAAAAAATATATATATATATATATATATATATATAAAATAATATTTCTAGGACAGAGTTCAAAAAAAAAAAAAAAATACTGTATTGACAGAAAAGAAGGAATGATTTGAAATAACTGACTAATGGACAGGATCACCACCAGACGTACGGATATTAGAGACAAACATCACATATTTTGAAAAAAAAAAAAAAAATGTCTATAACAAGGAAACATTCAGACAGATAAATAAGGATAAGCCATGAGGTTTTAATGCTTTATTGTGAAAAATGATTACTTATAAAAATGATGCTGGTTGTATTATCGTCTGATAAATATGCATATTATGTTTAGAGATGTTTTCTACATGTAATAATGAGCAAGTGGCTCATTCAAATGATGAGTACCCATGAAAACATTGGCTATTCTATGAAAGTGGATTACCATTACCATAGGAATTAGAGATTTTGGACATTTCTTGGAATATTGCAGAGTACTTGGGAAATAGAATAAATAAGTACACAAAAAAAAAAAAAAAAAAAAAAAAAAAAAGATTTGTTAAGTCTTGCAGAATTATATATGGAGCAAACAACAGGAACAGAAAAGAGATAACACCCCCACCATTCCACCATATCCAAGAGAATGTAATCAACTATATTTTTGAATGAAATGTAATAGATTATGATAATCCAGCCAAGTTCTGCAAATAAGATAGTTTATTGTTCATTCACCAGTGTTGCCACTCGTCACATTTTTTTTAGTGATGACCTTATGAGTGTTTTGCAGATTTTGTTGGGCAGTGTTGCCAATTTGTAAATTTGGTGAAAAATATTATGATGTCATGAATAAGTTACACTTTTTGAAGTTGATGTCCACTACTAGTTTTTTTTACATAGCAGACGACCTCATATAGACATAGGACCCCAGTATAGGAATTAAATTAAATTTTTTTGGAAATATTTTTGGACTTAGAAAAATTTTTGAACTTTAAAAAATTTTTTTGAACTTAGAAATTTTTGGGGATGGATTTTTGTTATTGATAGTACTCAAATGTCTCCCTACGGGATACATTTGCAGGGCCCCGGGATCTGTATGTAACCGCGTATACCGTAAGTTTTTAGATACAGGCTATATTAACATAAAATAAATTTTTATAGAAACAGAAGATTAAAAAAAGTCTTGGCGCAGATGTTTAATTAAACCAGGTTAGCTTCCTAACGCCACGCATTTATTTTAGGCTAAGCTTCGCTTCCTTACGCCAAGCATTAATGAGGGTAGCTTCGCTTAAGCTAAGCATTGTTCACGTGATTTTCCACCAATGGTTAAGCTGAGTTCTTTTTCCCCGGAATGAACAGGAGAGATGAAGCCATTTTTTTAGTCAGTATGAATGGGGGGGGGGGGGGGGGGGGGGGGGGGGGGGGGGGGGGGGGGGGGGGGGGGGGGGGGGGGGGGGGATCAGAGCGGTGGAGACAAGACGTAAGTCTCTTTGCTCAGTGATATTCTATAGAGGAGATTGACTTCACACAATCAATGCAAATGTGTAATTTCGAAATGTGGAATGTGATAATTTGTTTGTGAGTTCATGAAAACTGTAAGTATTGCCAAATACTGCATGAAATAACAGTTAGAGCCCACGGGCATAACTGAAACGGAGCTACGCTCGAAAACTGGGTAAAGAATTTTAAACCCAGGTATATATCTGAATCTTTTACTAAGAATGAAGGTCTTTAAGCTGAGAGAAAGTCAAACCAAGGAATACTAATGAAATAAAGAAAGTTTGGCTCTTCATTGAAATGAAGAGATAAGAAAAACGTGAAAATCTAGACCACATTAACAAATAAACGAAGGAACACTAGAAGGATAGAAGAGCCACGCCATGTTTTAGCAACTTGAAAAGATTACGAGATGCAATAAGGAATATTGCATCATTAAAATAATACATTGACTTTTTATGCTTGTTTATTGAATGTCAACATGCCATTATGCAAATTTGGTGTGGTCACCATTTGACTCAACTCAGTTCTTGTTGGAAATTGAATAAACATTTGTTTCATTGAACACAAATGCTGTTGACGAATCATATGTTTGCAGTTAGCCATCATAGCAATTATTAAAGGTTCATGCCAAAGCTAATCGTTGCAGGTGCAACACAAATAATAACCATTTGCTCAAAAAAATAAAACATCATAGAGGATTGTCCCCGAACCTGGTAAATTCCTGTAAGTCTGTAGAGAGAAATCATCACCTCTAGCAGGCTAGCTAGTAATCAAGATCTAATACTCTCGATTCAAAACAGCAATCCCCACTACCCTACCCGGCCACACTTGGAAGACTTTCAGGTAGGCCTCTTTGGGAATGGAGTATAGCTCGGCCGTTGAATTTATCATAATGTCTTCTTGTGACTCAAATCGGGTCCCTTTCAGCGGTATTTTCAGCTTGGGGAACAGCCAGAAATCGCAAGGAGCCATGTCAGGAGAGTATGGAGCCTGACGAATCAGAGGAGTCTTGTGTTTGGCCAAGAAAGTCTGAATCAGATGTGAAGAATGTGCGGGTGCATTGTCGTGATGCAGCTGCCAAGTTCCCGTTGTCCACAGGTCCGTTCGTTTGCGTCGTACAGCATCACGAAGGCGACGCATGACCTCCGTCAATATGGATTGTACTGAACGGTGGCTTATATCCACCTCGTGTGTAAGTTCTCGGATGGTGATACGACGTTTCTGCATGATCAAAGTCCGCACTTCGTGAATGACCAAGTCGTTTCTGCTTGTTGATGGTCTATCGGAACGTGGCTCGCTATCCACCGATGTGCAGCCATCTTTGAAACGGTTGTACCACTCCTTAATTTGTGTAATGCTCATGGCTTCATCGCCACAAGCTTGTTGAATCTTTCGAATTGTTTCTACTTGGGTATCACCAAGCTTTTGGCAAAATTTAATGCAATACCGTTGTTCAAAAAGTTCCGTCATTTCGTGACAAATAAAAATCCGACGGCTTGTTACTACCACAGCTCGCGCGTACACTAATTGCAGACCACTGACGCAGTCTTTGGGAGGGAAAAAATTCATGCATGCTCAGGAAGGTCTTCTCCACTGTATCCACCAGAGAAACCTCCTGTATATCATTTTTTTTCCCCGAAAAAAAAGGTCGGATACTTTTTGACCAGACCTCGTATATATATATATATATATTGTATACACTCTGTTGCATAGAATAAAAGAATAAAAGTAGATGGGCAGTCAGAGGGGAAGGGCAGAATGTCAGACGGGCCTGCGTGCCCAATTCTTAACCCTTTGAAAATAAAGTTTGTTCGTTCGTTCGTTCGTTCGTTCATTAATTAGTAATTCATCACATTGTTCACGACAAGATATAAATTTGTGTCGATACGATGAATTACTGATGAACGATAATTGCAGTTACAGCTGATTTGCTATTTATCTCCAGTGAGAGGGAGGCAGAGATAACAGAACGAAAAGATGATAATTGAGAAAGAGATAACAGAATGAAAGATAGTGCGTAACATGATAGTGAGAAAGAGAAAGAGCGAGAGAGAGAGAGAGAGAGAGAGAGAGAGAGAGAGAGAGAGAGAGTGGAACATGAGAAGGAGGAACTATTCTAGTCTATGCATGCACACAGTAATGAAGGTCAGTTATTGTTTTACAGTATCAACATATAGTAACTGTTGTACTTGTTCATATCGCAACGTGGTTTTGTTCAGCCTCCCAACTAACTAGAACACATGTATTAATATTTGAGTAATAAACAGGAACATGGGAATGCAACACGTAAAGGTACATTATGAAGGAAGGTGCAGCTGCTTAATTTATTCTTGTTATATTTTATCAATTTTGATAATTAACGAATTTGTTAGAATTATTACTGCTGCATCCATTGCTCTTATTATTATTAAGGCGTAAAGGTAGTCTCACGGTAAATGCTGCTGTAGGGGTGTGAAGTGTTAGAGACTTCGCCATACAAGTCTTGGCTTTATGAAGTGTGGTGTCAGGTTCCCCTCCCTGCTGCCTCTGCCTTTCCTCATTGAAGATCAGATCCAGGCCCCCATTTACAGCTTGGTAAACTGGAGTGTGATAATACATGGTTTTGAATCAGGTAAATTGGCCACGAGCAGCACGCGCTGTAACAACTCTCTCTCTCTCTCTCTCTCTCTCTCTCTCTCTCTCTCGAGAGAGAGAGAGAGAGAGAGAGAGAGAGAGAGACATCATTATCAGTGGTCGAGATAAATAACGTGTCCTCTTGCAAGCGACACGAACAGCAGGACTCTACACAACCAACGTGAATCACACGGAAATTATAAAGTCAAACAATTATTTCGTTGCCACTCAAGGGGTCGTACCAAATGATGTAATTTCTTATGTCAACAGTTAGTTAATTAAACCAACATCAGGAACAGCAACAGCAGCAAGGAGCAATGGCTTAGTGACTGAAACAACCAGACCTCAACATCAAGAACAACAAGTTTCAACAAATATTTGGTGATTTTTCTTCTTCTTCTATGGTCTTTGACCACTGATTGATGAAGTAATTAGTGACCACCACGCCTAGTGGCGTCTTGTAGGGTAGCAACAAACTGTGACCACCACGCCTAGTGGCGTCTTGTAGGGTAGCAACAAACTGTGACCACCACGCCTAGTGGCGTCTTGTAGGGTAGCAACAAACTGTGACCACCACGCCTAGTGGCGTCTTGTAGGGTAGCAACAAACTGTCTACACTTTTCTTGGTCGACGGCCATCCTTGGTGTGGTGCTCCCAAATCTGGTTCATGCTTTGCATCTCTAATTCTACGGTTCTCAGCCAGGTTCCTTTTCGTCGGCCTCCCTTTCATCTTCTTTCTAGGTTCCATAGCCCAGTATTTCTGGTGGTGTCGTGGTCTCTTCTGAGAACACAGTTAACGCAATTCCAGCATTCTTCACCACACAAAAGAATAGAAATTACATAACTCTCGTATATTTATAATTTAGTGTTTGTGCAGTTCTGGGAAGATTTCCAGATGTTGTTGAGATTAGCAAATGCTATGTTGGCTTTATTCATTAGGTTTTTGACCTCTGTGCTGGCTCCGCCGTCTGGTGTTACAATGCTTCCTATGTATGTAAATGTGTTGGTATTTTCTAATTTGGCAACTGTCATAAATAATATAAAAAACTTATTAAAATACATAAAGAACTTTTACACTAGCAGTAAAAGAAAGATACAATATTAGAAATAGAATACAAGAACAGAACTGATAAAAACAGAGGGATGAGAAATGACTAATTCAGCCATAAACTAAAAAGCTTTAAAATATGCAATATACAAACCTGGTAACAAACGTACTGTAGATTAATTTAACAGGTCAATTAATGTGAGTATTAATGTGAAAACTTTGGCAGTATCTGTCAACAAACGACAGATGTAACAAAACTTATGTAGCTGATTTCCCTTATTAAAATCTCAATGTAAAATGTAATGCAGAAATTTAAAAATAATTTCTCAAAAATAATTTCAACAAAAGTATCAACAAATTGACAAGCACACTTCGTTAGGACTGAAGATTCTTCGATTGGTGTTTGTTTAGCTCTGAAGAAAGCCTATTTTGTCGGAATATTACTTGTAACTGTTGTGCAGAACTGTTCATTGCACATTTATATCCAAGTTTACTATGGTCACATAATATATAAGGTGCAGACATATGTGACCGGATGGCATGCTCCTACTACTTAAGCGCTAACAGCGCTACCATTAAGTAGAAAATAGTATTAGATAAAGACTAGCTAGTAAAATTAACACTAGTCATAAAACGATGACGTTAATACACTTTTGTGTATAACAAGAACCCCTGACGTCATCAAGCCTTGTATGAGTACACACAAGTTAGACCAGAAGACCAATCATAAGCCATGTATCAAAGGTTTCCGGTCTACCAACGAATGGAAAACATGGATTAGTAATCAGCTAGGCACTGCTTTTGGGTATGTATATCCCAGGATATTGATGAATTGGTGAGTCTGACTCGAGTTGGAGAAGAGAAAAGACAAATATAACCATTGCATATAAGGTGTTTTAACTGTACGGGCGCGGCGGTTTGCAATTGTGAGCACCCCCTGGTTAGAAAAAAAACCTTAGGTCTCGTCAGTGGAGAATATTCGTACTTCGTCATTGAATTGGATTCACGATTTTGTATACAACCAGTTGGTATTTACATATCAGAGTGTTACTCGGCCACGAGGTATGTCGTACATTATTTGCATGAGGTAAGCACGTGACTAAGACGTTTCGCTCGATTGTGACATGGACTGTTAAAAGGTCTTGAAAAAAAAAAAAGAAACGGTTTTAGAAATTGATAGCACCTTGCAGCTAAATAGATATAGAGGGCTAATCAATTAGTAAATTAAGAACGATGTAGAGCATCCCCACAAAGGAACGCCATATTTGAGATAATTGAATGAGAGAGTGTACGAACAAAGGATTGTTTGTTTATCTGAAAAGAGAAAAATCTCAAATCAGTAACCATAGTGAATTGAGATGAGCATGTTCTGAAAATACTCCGGATTTGGAACCTATACCAATAAAAGCTGAAAATTTGTACTACCCTGACTTGGTAAATACTTGACTGTCGCCATTTTTGAAATTATCTGTATGGAATTTGAATATTTATCTAACCACAAGGTCTCCATCATAAATGAGATCCAAAAGAACCTGGGTCAGTAAAACCTCTTCTAGGAAATAACAACTCTTGCGATAGCGAGTCTACTGAACTAGAAGACTAGACCACTATACTACACATCACGCCCTCTGTATAGAAAGAAAAAAAAAAGAAGAAAAAAAACAGACAACTCTACCAGGCTCCCTTTAGTACCACCCGTACTGTTACACATACCCCGACTTATGACGCTTCGACATACGACACTTCGCACTTAACGACGCTTTTCAATTGCAATCACGCCTCGCTC
>JAMPIV010022432.1:0-252500 GCA_024509875.1 Oreohelix idahoensis | reverse complement strand
ATATGTGGTGAAGTGGGATGTTATAAATATTTATAGGGGACTTAGTGTACTGACTGAGATCAGCTGTGAAGGTATCTATATCTATTAAGAGTAGTGTATTATAGATAACCTTACTTGCTACCACATATCTATATATCTCAGTCAGAATTATTCTGGAATAGTGTGATGACTACGTTATGTGTCTAGGGTATGTGTATGATGAAGTGTAAGTCACAACAACAGACAGATAAACAATTTAATTTAATTCACTACTCTTGACAACACTGTGACACTCACATACATATAACACTCTATGAGAATATCTTAAGGAGTCACTGATAACTTTTCAAATAACAATATGTATTCATTTCTGTTATAGAATGAATATGTGTCCTGATTCAAATACAAAGGAACCAGGAATCACAATCAATTTTAATTACAAGTATATGTACAGACTTTATCAATATGAATAATGTAGTGACATATATTATTAAAAAATATCCTATGTGTGTCAGTTGTGTAGTGGTAATATGAGGTAATACTGGTTTTGTTTTGTTCAAGCTCTGTTGGTATTTGTCATCATGACTTCAATAGTTTGTCTTAGGGACTAGTATTGGAGATGTTCTCAGTTCCTGATATTAAGACAATTAAATTCCCCTCTGAATGTTATTTTTACAAAGTTATTTCAAGATGAGGGGATATAATGTTGAGCTCAGCTGGCCAAATCATCTTATCTTGCGTGATGGCGGCAGGAAAGGACTCCTCTGCTCGAATTCTCCTCTGGGCTCTGGAGACACCTCACTGATAGCTAAATGGACCAAGGAGTATGCTGTCCGACTCTGGATTCAGCAAAGCTCTGACCAGGTGCTGCTCAGTACCATCAAGACCACGGTCCCACAATTTCATGGAAATAAACACAGATACGTTGATTAGCAATGAATTCTGGCACAATTACTGGCACAAATTCCCATCTGCTTATGTTCCAGGCTTTTATTTAACACAAATATGAGCTGGCTTCAACGCACTGTTGCTTTATCAAGATTATTTGCACTAGTGGTCTCGAACTAACGCTCCTAAGTGAGTATATCAGCGAGTCTAGCCAATGAGGCCACGTTTCGACAAGTGTTTGAAAAAATGTTACCTTTTCACGTCTCCCCTAACAACGAAAGATAGTATTTATAGCCCGACCAATCGTGGTTAGTCTTTCATTTGTTGCGCTCCAATCAATTTGGAGTTTACATGGTAGGCTAATTCTGTAACGTAAGATTTTTTTCAAACACGTTATAAAAAAATTTTATGAGCAGAAATGATTCCATGCTGTCAGGCATCCCCACTATTTTATTTTGGGTATAATTTATTAATTCCTGGACTATTTGCGTAACGTTTTACATATTCTTTGTCAGCAAGCCCTAAGGAACCCAAATATCCAAATTTAAAAGAGCTACGTGGCTGCGTTCAAAATATGTATTTTCTACCTCCTGTTTCGAAGATGTGCTGTCTGGGTACTGTTATGTTTTCAACCGTAAACCCATCTATTGTTATCTTTCCTAATAAGCGTTTTTTATGATTTTAAAACCTAACTCTGGGATGGGTAATGTATTTTATCACTGTCCGTCTGAAAAAAAAGTTAGTGCATGTAGTCTTACACGCGTGATGGCAGCATTTGTGTATCGCGCGACGCGGGTTGGGGGTGGCATTAATAGCGAGACGCGTGTTTAATTTTGCATGCGTTCGGCTTTATTCGCCCCTCTCTCTTCTCGCTATCCTTTAGTCCATCTGTCTTTTGATCTTGGTAACATAGTGTAGAAAAAGACATGAATGGAATTTAAAATTTAGGTCAACTTGCATATTTCAAGGTTTTTCTTAGAAAGGCAGCACATTTTATTGTGTGTTTGGGAAACGCGTGTATGTTGCAGAAGGCCTTTAATATCAACGTGAAAGCGTTACAATTTGCCGACGAAGTAGAAAACTAGGGGGAATTTCGAGTACCTTCTTTGTGACAGCACTGTTATTTACCATTGCTCTTTTCTTTTATTTATTATATGTATTTATTAGGCTTTATATTTACTTGATAATTTATATATGGGGATTAGAATATTCCACGACACCTCCCCTCTTAAAACAGACATTATATGTCAGTCCTTTATTCTATATTCACATAGAGAAATTTATTATTATTTCTGGGGTTTACGGTGATTCTCATCACACGGATGGCGGCTTAAAAAATCCGCTCCCAAATTGGTTTTTCCAGATATATACTCAATGCTAAAATTATATGGAGCCAGAAGTAAAGACCATCGGAGTAACCTAGAGTTCTCATGCTTAGCCTGTGCTAGAAACGATAAAGGTTTGTGGTCTGTTTGCAACTTAAATGCCTTCCCATATAGATAAATATTGAATTTCTTTATCGCCCATATTACTGCAAGACATTCTTTTTCGCTAGTTGAGTAGTTGATTTCAGCTTTATTCAACTTTCTGCTAGCATATGCCACTGGGCTTAATTCCCCATCCAATGCATCTGATTTCTGTAGTAGAGTTGCTCCTAGCCCAATATTACTTGCATCCGTCCTTACTATGAATTCTTGACTTAAGTCAGGTAATTTCAAAATGGGTTTACTTGTGAGCTTTTCCTTCAATTCTTGGTAAGTCATTTCACATTGTGGTGTCCATGTAATGCAATCTGGATGTCCTTTACGTGTCAATTCAGTTAACGGTGCACATATGGAATTAAAGTTTTTGATATACTTCTGGTAGAAACCACATAATGAGACAAAGGATCTCACGTCCTTCTTGGTTTGTGGTCTCGGGCTTTCTGTAGTTTCTCTAAATTCTTTGGGTCAGGGGTCATGTTTCCCTGATAAACTGTGTGTCCCAAAAATTCCAATTCTTTACATCCAACGCAACATTTGGTTGGTCGGGCTGATAAATTTGCCTCCCTAAGTCGATCAAACAGCATGTTCAGAGAGTCAATGTGTTCCTCAAATGTTTCTGTTGCTATAAGGATATCATCCATAAAATTTGTTATACAGGGATTATTCAGAGGATCCAATAATTTTCTCATCATTCTAGAGAAGACACTAGGCGCATTCTTCAATCCAAATGGCAATCTATTAAACTCATAGTGTCCTTCAGAGGTACTAAAAGCTAGGTATGGTCTAACCTCAGGCTTTACTGGAATCTGATAATATCCTTTACTCAGATCCACTTTAGAGAAATATTTAGCTTTATTTAGTCTGGCAAACAGCTGATTTGTATCCGGCAATGGATCCACCTGTCCTTCTGTAATAGCATTCAGTCTCCTGTAATCTATACAGAGTCTATGTTCTCCAGAGGGCTTCCTTAAGAGTACAACACCGGAACTATACGACGACTCACTGTGCGAAATAATTCCTTCCTTCAACAGATAGTCTATCTCTTCCTTCAAAGCTTTCTCCTTAGCAAACGGAATCGAATATGGTTTCATACAGACAGGTGTGGAGTCTATTAGTTTCATATCATATTCCAATAGGTTTGTATGCCCTGGTCGGTCTGTTAACACCTCTGCATGATTATTTAGAACCTGTTGCACTCTCTCTTTCTGAGTTTTCGTTAAATGTGTACTGATTTTCACCTGTGCTGCTGTCTCACAGGGGTGTAATGGATATTCAAATGATGAAAGTGGTTCCTTTTTCATCTCCATGGCGATGGACAAGGTCAACAAGTGTGTCTCTTCCTGATGTTCTCTTTCCAAATATTTCTTCAGGAGATTCACATGATAGATTTTTTCTTTCCCCTTCTTATCTATCTTATAATTTGTTCTAGACACCTTCTCTAGAACTGTATATGGACCCTGCCATCCAATTTGTAACTTATTCTGACTCCCAGGCAAAAGAAGCAGTACTTTCTCTCCCACAGCCAAATTTTCGCCTTCCTGTTATAATAGGCAGCATGTTTCTTCCTGGCTTGTTTCAAATTTTCATTGGCAAGTTTCCAGCCAGTTTTTTAACCGAGTGGTCAGCTCATTCACATATTGGTATGAAGATGTAATGTTTTCCTCTGCCTTTTCATCAGTCCACGTTCTTAACAAAGCTACATGTGGACCTTTAATTGTGTGGACCTATTTGTCCATGCACCGGTATGGTCTCTTCCACTCGAAGCTTTATAGTGATGATTTTTCCTCCCAGAATTATCATTCACAAAACGACCGCTACCAATTTTTCTTTTCTTGGGGCTTTCTCCCCACTTAAAATTCTTGATGAGAGATTTCCTCTCTACATCTTCTTCCTCCAGTTTGTTTAAGTCCGATTGAGGGATTTTCGGCTTATCCTGGGGTAAGACATCTTTTTGCACTCTCCGCATAGTGGCCATTGTAAAACAGTTAAGTGAAGCTTGTCCGTGAAAAGGGGCTTCCCATTTCATTTGGTCCACTTTATCAAATTTATATCTCTTTTTATTATCAGGCCTAATTTTGCCCCGGGGCGTGTCCAGGTCCTGATCCATGTTCCCACTTGTGGGTGTTCCCTCATGTGCTATGCTACACCTTTCTACAAAGTTCTCAATGTCCCATCTTGCTTTGGGCCAATAATAATTGTGAGCCACCTTTTGAATGATGGTACCTATCTTCTCATGGTCCCCATCTGGTTTCACATGTAGGCTCCTTATTAATTCTGTCCTGTATCTTTTAGGAAGTACCAGTTGTCCCTGACCTTTGGATCTAGCTCCAGTCTTCCTATACATCAACTTGTTTTTCATGTAAAAATCTCCCTTGCCTGGAGTTGTATGACAAGTTGACAATTTTCTGAAACAAGGCTTGAGTGTTTTATCCCCAGCCTGTGCCTTCCTCATCTCTTCTGGAGTGGTATCTAACATAATATCCTCCTCCTGTCTTGAGGTCGACCTGACCTGAAGGGTTGCCATATACACAGGTTTCCTTCTGCAACGGTCAGTGTCATGATTGTCCATCTGACAATTCTTACACCACCTTTTTCCTTGGTTGAAAGATTTTCTTTCATCATATTTCCTTTCATCGAATTGTGGGAATTTATTTTTATTTTCATACCGTGGCCTATCAGACTGGTGCTTACCTTTGTGTTGATCCCTAGGATCAAATTTATTAAAGTTCTGTGGTGCCCTAAAGTTATCCACTTGTTTCTTTTTATTACCTGTTACCTCTGCTTGAGCTGCTTGATACCTTTCAGCAACATTTAGCAACTCACCCAGCCTCTCTGCACCTTGTTCCATGAGAAACTTTCTCAGGTCTGGAGCCATGGACTCTCTTAATTGCTCTATAAGGACCATTTCCTTAAGATCTTGGGTTTTCCCCAGAGAAGTCCATTTCTCCAAGTATGTCTCTATTCGTGCAGAGAACTGGTGATAGGTTTCACCTGACCGTAGTTTAGCATTCCTAAATTTTTTCCTATAAAATTCTGCATTCTTTTCATACCTTAACAAAAGAGCCTGCTTTAGCATGTCATAATTTTCCTGATCACCTCTGCTCATTTTTGCAAAAACTTCATAAGCTGCCCCACGAAGTCCCTGAGATAACTTTAAGCTCCACCTTTCTCTCTCTAACCCATACGTGGTAGCTAATAGTTCATACCTATTTAGGTAGCTCTCTATATCATCGTCTTTCTCAACAAAATGATCTAAATGAAAATTCATAGCTGAGGTTGAGGCTCCTTGAGTAACCGTAGCATCAGAGGCAAAGGGACTGGCACCATTTTCAGGAGCATGGCCTTGAAACTCAAACTCCCTTAGTCGTAACTCATGTTCCCTTTGTAATCTTTTATCTTCTGCTTCCCTTTCTGCAGCTAATTTCCTCTCTTCCCTTTCTGCAGCTAATTTCTTCTCTTCTCTTTCTGCAGCTAATTTCTTCTCTTCTCTTTCTGCAGCCTGTCTTCTTTCCTCGGCTTCTCTTTCTGCAGCTAATCTTTTGTCTTCTCTTTCTGCTTCCAATTTCTTAGCCTCAGCCTCAATCTGCAACCTCTTAATTTCCCTTTCAGCCTCTAACCTTCTTTCGGCTTCAAACCTTCTTTCTTCGCGTTCAATAAATTTGTCACATTCCGTGGTGACATAGGCAACCATAACTTGCCCATCTAATCCTAACTCTTTTGCAGTCTGAACAGCAGCAGATCGAAACTTGGCCAGGTCCGCCATTGTCTATCAGGTAAATTTCTACAATGTCTAACCAACAATTTAATCTCTAAATATATCTAATGGACAACACAGGCACCGTGAGCTCAACCTTATTCAATTCCACCCAAGGATACCTTTTAATTCTTATATTCCCTGAAGTGAATTACCCCCAATATTTTTTAATAGGGAAAGATTCAAAATCCCAAGAGCGAGACCCCCAATATATGTGGTGAAGTGGGATGTTATAAATATTTATAGGGGACTTAGTGTACTGACTGAGATCAGCTGTGAAGGTATCTATATCTATTAAGAGTAGTGTATTATAGATAACCTTACTTGCTACCACATATCTATATATCTCAGTCAGAATTATTCTGGAATAGTGTGATGACTACGTTATGTGTCTAGGGTATGTGTATGATGAAGTGTAAGTCACAACAACAGACAGATAAACAATTTAATTTAATTCACTACTCTTGACAACACTGTGACACTCACATACATATAACACTCTATGAGAATATCTTAAGGAGTCACTGATAACTTTTCAAATAACAATATGTATTCATTTCTGTTATGAATGAATATGTGTCCTGATTCAATTACAAAGGAACCAGGAATCACAAATCAATTTTAATTACAAGTATATGTACAGACTTTATCAATATGAATAATGTAGTGACATATATTATTAAAAATATCCTATGTGTGTCAGTTGTGTAGTGGTAATATGAGGTAATACTGGTTTTGTTTTGTTCAAGCTCTGTTGGTATTTGTCATCATGACTTCAATAGTTTGTCTTAGGGACTAGTATTGGAGATGTTCTCAGTTCCTGATATTAAGACAATTAAATTCCCCTCTGAATGTTATTTTTACAAAGTTATTTCAAGATGAGGGGATATAATGTTGAGCTCAGCTGGCCAAATCATCTTATCTTGCGTGATGGCGGCAGGGAAGGACTCCTCTGCTCGAATTCTCCTCTGGGCTCTGGAGACACCTCACTGATAGCTAAATGGACCAAGGAGTATGCTGTCCGACTCTGGATTCAGCAAAGCTCTGACCAGGTGCTGCTCAGTACCATCAAGACCACGGTCCCACAATTTCATGGAAATAAACACAGATACGTTGATTAGCAATGAATTCTGGCACAATTACTGGCACAAATTCCCATCTGCTTATGTTCCAGGCTTTTATTTAACACAAATATGAGCTGGCTTCAACGCACTGTTGCTTTATCAAGATTATTTGCACTAGTGGTCTCGAACTAACGCTCCTAAGTGAGTATATCAGCGAGTCTAGCCAATGAGGCCACGTTTCGACAAGTGTTTGAAAAAATGTTACCTTTTCACGTCTCCCCTAACAACGAAAGATAGTATTTATAGCCCGACCAATCGTGGTTAGTCTTTCATTTGTTGCGCTCCAATCAATTTGGAGTTTACATGGTAGGCTAATTCTGTAACGTAAGATTTTTTTCAAAACACGTTATAAAAAAATTTTATGAGCAGAAATGATTCCATGCTGTCAGGCATCCCCACTATTTTATTTTGGGTATAATTTATTAATTCCTGGACTATTTGCGTAACGTTTTACATATTCTTTGTCAGCAAGCCCTAAGGAACCCAAATATCCAAATTTAAAAGAGCTACGTGGCTGCGTTCAAAATATGTATTTTCTACCTCCTGTTTCGAAGATGTGCTGTCTGGGTACTGTTATGTTTTCAACCGTAAACCCATCTATTGTTATCTTTCCTAATAAGCGTTTTTTATGATTTTAAAACCTAACTCTGGGATGGGTAATGTATTTTATCACTGTCCGTCTGAAAAAAAGTTAGTGCATGTAGTCTTACACGCGTGATGGCAGCATTTGTGTATCGCGCGACGCGGGTTGGGGGTGGCATTAATAGCGAGACGCGTGTTTAATTTTGCATGCGTTCGGCTTTATTCGCCCCTCTCTCTTCTCGCTATCCTTTAGTCCATCTGTCTTTTGATCTTGGTAACATAGTGTAGAAAAAGACATGAATGGAATTTAAAATTTAGGTCAACTTGCATATTTCAAGGTTTTTCTTAGAAAGGCAGCACATTTTATTGTGTGTTTGGGAAACGCGTGTATGTTGCAGAAGGCCTTTAATATCAACGTGAAAGCGTTACAATTTGCCGACGAAGTAGAAAACAAGGGGGAATTCGAGTACCTTCTTTGTGACAGCACTGTTATTTACCATTGCTCTTTTCTTTTATTTATTATATGTATTTATTAGGCTTTATATTTACTTGATAATTTATATATGGGGATTAGAATATTCCACGACAGTTTCCAACCAAAGAATCCCTACTGTCATTGAGGAACCTGTTAAAAGTCTTGGCAGGGTGTACGATGCCTCATTAAAAGACTCGAAGGCAGTGCAACAGACAATAGAAATGGCAGACAGAGGGCTACAGACCATAGACCAAAGCAGACTCCTGGGAAAGTTCAAACTGTGGTGCCTCCAGTTCATGTTGATACCGAAGTTGCTGTGGCCACTGCTTATATATGAAATAAGCACAAGTACAGTGGAAGCTATAGAGCAGAAGGTCAACAAGTTCATGAGAAAGTGGCTAGGGGTACCACCAGGTCTGTCAGATGTAGCACTGTACTCCAAACAGTCAAAACTTCTGCTTCCTTTCAAGTCAGTTGTTGAAGAGTACAAAGTTGGAAAGGCAAGGCTTGCAATGATGCTACGCGAGTCAGCTGATGACGTGGTTAAGTCCATTCAGCCCACACTGAAAACGGGAAGGAAGTGGAGAGTGGAAGAAGCTGTTGATGCTGCCCAAGAGTCACTCAAACTGAGGGAGGTAATCGAATACACACAAACGAATAGACGGGGATTAGGTCATGGAGACATCCGCCGGTGGTCCAAGGCATCAAGCAGGGAGCGCAGAGACATGGTAGTTCAGGAGATAAGAGGAGCTGAGAATGATATGAGGTTGCAAAACGCAGTGCAGCAGGTCCAACAAGGCCAATGGACTACATGGGAAGGAGCTCTGCAGAGGTCCTTGACATGGAATGATATATGGCATATGGCACCTCTTAGGCTCAGCTTCGTTGTTAGATCAATGTATGACCTGCTGCCGTCGGCCACCAACCTTGTGAAATGGGGAAAGTCGGATGATGAGCAGTGCCCCTGTGCCAGGGGAGGCAGACACTCGAACACGTGCTCTCAGCGTGTAAGGTGTCATTAGGGCAAGGGTGATACACTTGGCGCCATAACAAAGTGCTAAATGAGCTTGCTGCGACAATAGATCTGGCAAGGATGAAGGCGAATAGCAAACCCAGGCCGAGCACCGCAAATACTTACTTTCTGAGGGCAGGAAAGTCAGCACACCCCAAACCGAGTAAACCTGGTAGCAGTTTACCATCTCTTCTTGACTGTGCAAACGACTGGGAGATGGCGGTAGACCTACCTGGACAAGGGGCATATCCAGAGAGTATCAGAAAATCGCGGAGACGGCCGGATATAGTGCTTCATTCTTCAGCAACGCTTCAAGTCATACTGAATGAACTGACCGTGCTATTTGAATCCAGATTAGACGAGCAACATTCGTTCATAGCGGCCAAGTATAGTGATCTGGCCGCGGATCTGAGACACGATGGGTTCACTGCAAGGGTCATGGCTGTTGAAGTGGGCGCAAGAGGGCTTGTGGCTGCATCAGTGTATGATCTATTGAAACTGTTGGGGCTGAGGGGACAGTCGAGAACAAGGGCACTGAAGAAGCTTAGTGAAACTGCCGAAAAGGCATCAGGCTGGCTGTGGAACAACCGCAATGGGCAATGGAAATCGGGACAATAAACGCTGCGGTACAGAAAACACCCGGATTTTTTCTAAGTCCACAATACGCTGAGTTTTTTGGTGTACTAGTGAACGGGCTGTGACTGAGGGGCGACAGTCAGTGTTCAGAATGTCAGTGGCGAACGCGCAGTGGCTCTCGTCGGCTTCGCGATGGTGTCTCAGTGTGTGCGACGAACGAACGGAATAATTTGTCTTCTCTTTGTTACTTTCACAATTGCCTCTACGGCTGGCGGAGTTGTGGATTAAAGTTGCTACCATAAGTGAAATGGGTTCATTTTCGATACAAGACAACAGGAGGCTGAGACGCTTGGGAGTCATGACCCAAGTGGGCCCCCCTCCCCCCCCCCCCCCCCGAGGGTAAAGGAGTATATCGGGCCGAAACACTTGTCGGACGGGGAGACTTCTTCTGATGTTCAGATTGCTTCCTGTTGTATCGCTCTGTAAAGAGTTTCCTATCATCAATTACATAATTATAAAATTATATAATTTATATTATATAATTATAAAATTGTATATATATATATATATATATATATATATATATATATATATATATATATATATATATATATATATATATATCTATATATATATATATATATAATAAACACTTTTTAATATTTTATATATATATATATATATATATATATATATATATATATATATATATATATATATATATATATATATATATATATATATACATTTATACATTTATACATATTTATACATTTATACATTTATATTTTATATATATATACAGTTGACATTCAAAAATCCGGCAACCTCCGGACCTGAAGTGTGCCGGATTGTTGAAAATGCCGGATTTTTTATGGTTATATATGCTGTATATATTTAAAAGGAAATGGCTACCTGTACAGTCCTCTACAGATGTTTACGTTTTACACCACTTCTTTTATTTGCTGAATCCATAATGGGGCTATACAGCAGCAAATAAAAGATAAAATGAAAAGGAATGAGCAGGAATGCCTGTTAACACGTGCAAGCAAGACCCAACAGCTGCATCAAAACATAAACGGCTCCAGAAAACAGTGGTGCGCCAACGCGGTAAATTAAAAAATGCGCTCCGAAATCCATGCCGGAAATCTGAAGGAACCGGATTATCGATGGCCGGATTTTTGAATGTCAACTGTATATATATAAATTATATAATATTTATCATATATTTATAAATCAAAATATATAGAAATATAATCTTATAAATATAGAAGAGGTGTTAAGAATAGACAGTCCTAAGGAACTGCATAATATAGTCAAACAAAACAAATGTTAATATATAGTGGCTGGGAATGTGAAGGTCTAATGCTGTTCTTACAATACATATGACTTTTAATATACGAAAGTCAATTAAATATCTGTTAAAGTCAGTTATATAACTGGAACCACCAGGCCTTTACACCCCTCCATTTTAATATTATTCTTGTTCAGAGTTTCTTCTTTATTTATTTATTTATTTATTTTTTATTTTTTTATATATTTAACGTAAAATCATAATTGTGATTGTCCCTATTTACAATGATTTGACAAATGTGATGCCACTTTCTCTTATCGGCAGATGTTCATATTATTTTGAATTAAAAACACTATATATTCTTATTATAACCCATCAGAAGTTGAACGGGATATTTATTTTCATTAATTTAAAAAAAAAAAAAGTCTTACTCGATGCTTATTCTCGCTACTAGTCCTGGTATTGTCCAGCCGAAAATGGCGTCTACATCGTTCAGCCTCGTTTTCGATTCTGACATAGTTGGCGTAACTTTCTATAGATCTAGGGGCACTATCCACGAGTATTAGGAAATTGCCTATAGGCCTATATATAACATCTCGTACATAGGCATAACCGTGTAAATGCCGTAATTACAAACATTGTTCAAAATTATAGCCACTTGCCAAAAACAGACCAATATGGCAGCCACCAGTTCACTATGCTTCCCTTCGGCCCAGATGACAATTCAGAAGGTATTTACCAAGAGAACAAAAAGATTAATGAAAATTAAAGGAGAAACACCTCATTGTCGGAAAGGAACAACAAAGAACAGTATTTAAAAAAGAGGAAGACATCAATGTCTAAAGCCAGGTAACAGCTATGAAAACACAAATGTTGAAAACACAAATGTTGAAAACACAAATGTTGAAAACACAAATGTTGAAAACACAAATGTTGATTCAAATGTAAAGGAAGTCAAGAGTCTTGAGAAAGATAAACAATAAAACTTGCATCATGTAAGACAAGACACCACTCGTCTTAATAAGGACAAGTGAACAGATAATCCAAACATATGGTGAAGTGGTCAGACTTAAAGCATTACCTGAGGACAAGTGAACAGATAATCCAAACATATGGTCAAGTGGTCAGACTTAAAGCATTACCTGAGGACAAGTGAACAGATAATCCAAACATATGGTCAAGTGGTCAGACTTAAAGCACTACCTGAGGACAAGTGAACAGATAATCCAAACATATGGTGAAGTGGTCAGACTTAAAGCATTACCTGAGGACAAGTGAACAGATAATCCAAACATATGGTCAAGTGGTCAGACTTAAAGCACTACCTGAGGACAAGTGAACAGATAACCTAAACATATGGTGAAGTGGTCAGACTTAAAGCATTACCTGAGGACAAGTGAACAGATAATCCAAACATATGGTCAAGTGGTCAGACTTAAAGCATTACCTGAGGACAAGTGAACAGATAATCCAAACATATGGTCAAGTGGTCAGACTTAAAGCATTACCTGAGGACAAGTGAACAGATAACCCAAACATATGGTCAAGTGGTCAGACTTAAAGCATTACCTGAGGACAAGTGAACAGATAATCCAAACATATGGTGAAGTGGTCAGACTTAAAGCATTACCTGAGGACAAGTGAACAGATAATCCAAACATATGGTGAAGTGGTCAGACTTAAAGCACTAATCCAAACATATGGTCAAGTGGTCAGACTTAAAGCATTACCTGAGGACAAGTGAACAGATAATCCAAACAAAAGCATTACCTGAGGACAAGTGAACAGATGGTCAAGTGGTCAGGTCAGTGGTCAGTGAACAGATAAAAACATATGCATTAAAGCATTACCTGAGGACAAGTGAACAGATAATCCAAACATATGGTGAAGTGGTCAGACTTAAAGCACTACCTGAGGACAAGTGAACAGATAATACAAACATATGGTGAAGTGGTCAGACTTAAAGCACTACCTGATAGTAAAATCATAAATGTGCTAAATAAATTTATTGACAAAAGATCAGTTGTACTAATAAAGAGAGCACAATATGATATAATCCCTGATCAATACTGAAGTATCAGCTCTGCTAAAAGACCTTGAAAAACAACCTATTTAGATTTGGCACAGAGTGTTAAGGTCAAGCTAGAAATTGCCAAAGAAACAAGGAAATGTGTCATCAAAGGTATAGTCATGCAACTGACCTAACAGGATACAATTCTCAATACAAAATTTCTAAAACTGACAAAATATCAAGAAAATTTGTAAATTCAACTCTGCTTGTACACAGGAAGGACATGAAATCCCAATGCACTTGTACATTGGCAGTAGGAAAATTCCTACAGAAATTACACAAAGCTTGTGTAGAAATACACCAAAATGCAGATATTGTACAGGGAACCACAGCTATGACAAATGTAAACTAGCGAAGGAAAATAATGATTATAACACAACAAATAAAAACAGGAAATGTACAGATTGTCTCATCATCATCATCAGTTGCCATCTCCACAACGAAGGTTGGCTGTAATGGATCTCCAACGTCTTCTGTCTCTTGTCTTGATGGTGCACTCTGATAGACTCTTTCCTGTCCATCTCTTGATGTTGTCTTCCCACTTATAGCGCTGTCTTCCCCTTGCACGTTTGCCTTCAACTCTCCCTTCTGTTATGGTCTTCTGCAAGGTGTTATGCCTTTTTATGTGGCCAAAGTATTTTAGCTGTCGAACTTTGACTTCCCTCATTAGTTCTCTTTTCATACCTAGATTTTCTAGGACCTCCTTATTTGTTTTCATCTCTTTCCATGAGATACGCCCCATTCTTCTATATATCCACATTTCAAGAGCCTCAATTCTTTCTTCCAACTGCTTATTCATCGTCCATGTTTCTGCACCATACAGAAATGCAGAATATATATAACACTTTATGATTCTCAGTTTTAATTTGTGAGATAACTGTTTGGATGTCAGTATATGTTTCATGTTGTTGAATGTAGCTTTGGTCATTCCTATTCTCTTCTTGATTTCTGTTTCACATCTGCCATGTTCTGTTATTATATGACCGAGATATATGTAGCTCTTGACTTGTTCCAGGATTTCCCCATTTACGCTTATCTTTAATGTGGGTTTATCGTCTGTTTTGCTAATTATCATAGTTTTTGTTTTCTCAATATTAATGTCGAGTCCATATTCATGACTTATACTGTTCACTTGCTTCACTAGTTCTTGTAACTCCTGTTCGCTTTCAGCTAACAACACGGTATCATCTGCATATCTAAGGTTGTTTATTGACCTTCCACTGATGTTCAGTCCTGGTATTTCCTGTATCTGTTTGAAAATTTTTTCGGTGTATAAATTAAATAGGCAGGGGGACAGCACTGTTACGGTATATGATATTAACGCCGTCTGCTAAAGGTTACCAGACGTGCAATTGTAAAGGTTAAGACATTTAATATATTGCGATAGATGTTTCAATTACTGAACGCTTCATACACGATCGATTATGACGTGTATAGCGTTGTTTAGGACACAGTCGGTAACTAAGAAACGCACCCTTTGTTACTTGACCGCCAAGCTGAATAGCTGCGTTGTTCTAACCTTCCAATGCAATGGCATGATATAGCCATTTATATGTGTATTTTTTGATGGACCAGGGTCAGTCCTAGAACTCTATATGAGAGGGAAATTTATGGAGGTTAGTATTTAACTAGAATTCTCAGAAGGAGAAGAATAATCGTCAAATTCGTATGAATATATTCAGACTCGCAGTCTCACTGTCGGCAGGTAGCCATGTCTAGCTGCGCGTGCATATAGCTGTGATGTTCTGACGACAATTACTGCTCTGTATCCTTAAACGGACATTGACACGTAAAACAGCAGTCTACGCCATTGATTAATTTATGCATGACTCATGTTCTGTCCCTATTGAAATGTGTACATGTGAATTAAATGTACGGACTCAATGAAATGACTTATCAAATCAATCGTATTCCAAAGTTCAAGTATTGTTTGGAATCTTCCACCCCAGCATTCGCTTAATCTTCCATCAAAGGCACGATGCACTAAAACTAACATATCAAGGAAGAAAACAATGGCCAGAATTTTATAATTGTTTTATTCATAACACATGGAACATTGTTCAGAGCAAACCACCACGCAACAAGCACACACCCTTGTCTGACACCTCTTTTTATGTCTATGTATGGTGAATAATTCCTTCCAGATCTTACTGTGGCAGTTTGCTCCCAATAAAGGTTACTGAGTATTCTTATATCTTTTCCATCAATACCTATGTCTTCGAGGCATTCAATTATTTTCTCATGATGGACTCTGTCAAAAGCCTTCTTATAGTCAATGAAGCACATATACATACTTTTTTGGACCTCTGTATATTTTTCTACTAATATTCTTAGGCAAAATATTGCCTCTCTTGTTCCACTGTTCCGTCTAAAACCAAACTGTTCTTCCTGGATTTCGCTGTCTACTTTACTTTTTATTCTTTCCTGTATGATTTTGAGCAGTATCTTAATTGCATGACTCATCAGGCTGATTGTTCTGAAGTCTGAACATTCTGTTGCATTTGGTTTTTTGGGCAATGTTATAAAAACTGATGTCTTCATGTCGTGTGGTATATATCCTGTATTGTATACATCGTTGCATATTTCTGTGATTGTATCTATACCAAAGCTCTCCAGAGCTTCTATCATTTCAATTTTTATGTTATCCATGCCTGCTGATTTTCCTTTTTGTATCATATGAATGGCATTCTCTACTTCTGATCTGAGAATGTTTGGGCCTTCATTAGAATGTGGTGATGGTTTTTTAGATTGTCTAGGAAACCATATTTCACGTTTCTTAGGTTGCCCCCATTATTAACAGACCAAACTTGCACTGATAAAATACATCAACACCAACTCACCATTTAAAATAGCCATCCAAGAACAAAAATCTCCTACCATACCATCTCCAAATCAATCCAAAAAAAAAAAAAATCCAAAATAAATACTAAACATTTTTAATTCATACAGAAAAACAAAGAAATAATGACAGAAAGAACTTGTCAAAACAGAGAGAATTACCTGAAAAATAAGTACCAGAAGATTCAGTAAGACATGCAGAAGAAATCTTGATGACCATGAAAAACATTCAACAACAAGTTGCTAAGGATGCTGCTAGATTAGCGAAACTGAAAGAGGAAAATGAGGCTTTACTAAAAAGGGCTGAGACAGAAAAAAAAAATACAAATCATTAGCAGCAGCAAAAAAGAAGAAGAAGAAACACGAACAAAAGCAGGCACATGGAAGGAAAATATGGAAAACTTCATTGAAGATTGCCAACATTTTATTGATTCCTTAACCAACATAGTGAAAACATTCCTACAGAAAATTCAGACTGAGCTACAAATCCACTTAAGCAATATAATTTAAAAAAAAAACTAGAGGAATCTGGTATCAACAAACAAATCAAAATATAATATATAAAAGAGAAGTACATTATATTCAAATAAACCTACAAATTAAACAATGGAAGCTCAGAACATTAGACTCATACAGTGGAATTGTAATTCTCCTAATCTTTTGGCCGAATACCATCAGCAACCAAGAATTACTTATTCGGAGTAACCAGGAGGACATGCACGCCATCATAGCTGGCAGACGCTGGAGTTGGGTTGGCCATGTCCTCAGAAGGGACCCTGATACCATTACAAGAACAGCAATGCTATGGACCTGGGGGTGTGTGGGGGGGGGGGGGGGAAAGAGAGTCCGACCAAAGACAGCTTGGTTGTGAGACCGAGATGCGGGGGGGGGGGGGGAACCAGAGTTGGGGCACTGTGCGAGAGGTGGCAGCCGACCAAACAGAGTGGAGTCAATTTGTTGCTGCCCTACAAGATGCCACCAGGCGTGATGGCCACTGACTGCTTTGACGGTTGGCAGCTATGGATCAAAGAAGAAGAAGTGGAATTGTAGAAGCGTAAAAAAAAAATATGCAGGCATTATTAGGAATGGCTAATCATTATAAATTAATTTTTGCCATTCAAGAGACAAATCTCAATCCTCAACAACATTTATCTATCCCTGAATATAAAATTTTTCGAAACGATAGGAAGGATAACCAAAAAGGAAGATGAGTGACATTTATGCTTCATAAAGCATATATAATAACTGACTGGGAATCTTTTAGAACAGAAATTTAGACGGAATACATGTACTAGTATCTAGTGAATTAGGGGAAATAAAAATCAATGACCTCTACTTTGAAGTGGTAATATAAATTATGGAGATATTGCAGAAGTAAAGAAGAGATTTAGCAATGAATCTGTTATATTGCGAGATTTCAATGCTCACCACACAGCTTGCGGAGGTAATTTGATGGACAAATCAGGATAAATTCTGTTAGACTTCATAAAAAACAATGAATTAATCATACTAAACGATGGTTCAATAACAAGAATTAATCCTTGTATAAATCAACAAGACACAGCAATTGACATAAGCATCGTAACACCCAATCTTGCCACTACAAAATGGGAAATTATTGAGGATACAAACTCAGATCATCTGCCCATTGAAATGATAATAAATGACACTTATAAGGTAAACCAGATGACTGAGAAACCAATATTTCACTTTAATAATACAAATTGGAAGAATTATCAATTACTAATATAGAAAATGAAAATGTTGATATATTTGCAGATAACCTCATTAGTGAAATATTAAAAATAGCTGTTAAGCATATACCAAACTCTAATATGCCACAACACCTAAATCCATACCACATTAGGAATAAAAAAGTGAATGCACAGTGAAATAAAAACCCAGTACCATGGTGGACAATTAAATGTACAGAAACAAAGAAAACAAGCTCTTCAAAGATATAGAAAACATAGAACAGAAGAGAATCTAAAAAAGAGTATATAAAAAAAGAAAAGAAATGAATCAAACAAAATAATTCTCAAAGTAAAAGAGAATCACTGGAAAAGATTCTGTCAAGCCCTAAATCCCAAAACACACTCTATTACAGATGTGTGGAATAAATTAAAGTCTACAAACGGCAGAACTGGACAAATGATAATACCTACTTTTTAAAAAACACCAAGAAAGAGCAGATACTGACAATTAAAAAGTAAATGTAATGGCCAGATACTACCATAATGTTAGTTCCATGAAAAAGCTTGGTTAGAATGAGAGCGCCAGAAGAAAAAACTCATTACAAAACTCAGTTAAAAAGTAACTGAGAATTCAGATGAGTTATCATATTTAAATCACCTGTGTGTTACCGGTGCCTGAAAGGGGAGCAAAGAATAGTAACACTGTTCCCTGCCATGCATGTCGTAGATAGCGACTAAGGAGGGTTGGGCATGGGGCTGGTTACCCCATCCTGTAAAAAATTTAAACCACAAAAAACTTCAACAAACATGGACAAGTCAATTAAAGAAAATAAAACACAGCCATCCAAGACAGGGGAAGGTCCTCTCGCAAGGAGGCGTATGATGCAACACAGAGAAAGCCAGAAGGAGTCTGTGTTGCTGACTAACCTTCTTTCTTCTAGGAGAACTTCCAGATTTGGCACCTGGAATGTTCAGACATTGAACGAACAAGGGAAAGTGGCACAAGTAGCAGCAGAGATGAGGGAATATAAAATCGAGGTTCTGGGACTGTGTGAAACCAAGTGGAAGGGGGTTGACAAGAAGAAACTCATCACAGGTGAATTGGTGCTGTCCTCGGGATATGAAGATGAAAGTTCACACCACAGTGAAGGGGTAGCTCTTATGTTATCTAAAGAAGCACAGAAAGCACTCATTGAATATTAAGCCGTGGGACCAAGAATAATAACAGCTACTTTTAAAACAGCTAAAAAGAAAATAAATGTAAATGTCATCCAATGTTATGCATCAACTATGACAAAGAAGAGTCTGTGAAAGAAGCATTTTATACTAGACTACAGGAAATTATGGAGAAAATAAAAAGAAGAGACATCACAATTTTGATGGGTGACATGAATGCAAAGATAGGTACAGTCAACACTGGCTTTGAAGAAGTCATAGGAAAACATGGGCTAGTAATAATGAATGAAAATGAGGAACTATTCTCAAACTTCTGTGCTTCAAATCAACTGGCTATAGGAGGAAGCATGTTTCCACATAAGAGAATACACAAGGCAACATGGATATCCACAGACCATAGAACAGAAAATCAGATTGATCATATATGCATAAACAAGAAGTTTAGATCATCATTGCAGGATGTAAAGGTATATAGAGGAACAGATGTGACATCAGATCACCACCTTCTGATAGCCAAAGTAAAAATGAAACTCAAGAGATATGCAACAATGCAAAGTTATAGAAAACAATTTAATGTAAGACATCTAAGAAATCAAGAAACAAGAGACACATTTACGGTCACAGTATCCAACAAATTCCAAGTGCTCCAACAGCTGGAAGATGTAGCGAATACAGATACAGACTACCGCCTGGCAGGCATAATTAATAAAACAACTGATATGGCAACTATCAAAAACAAAGCCAGGAAATATATTCAACAAATATCAAAGGAAAGTATTACAGTGTACACAGGTGGATCTAAGGGAGGTGATAACAAATTGAGGATAGGAATTTACGTTCCCATGTGGTAAATAGTGAAAGGATAGAGTATAACCGACAATAGCCTACATCTATTTTCATGGCAAAGATGGTTGCAATTCTGAAAGCTCTGGAAATCTTCTCTAACAACCCTCCAAATAAATTGACAATATTAACAGACTCACTTTCAGCTATTCAAGCTATAAGAAACTTACAAGAATGCAGTAGACCTGATATAGCAGGAGATACTGGCAAATTCTTACCTCTGCTCCAGATGATGTTCCGTTCTAATAGCTTGGATACCTTCTCATGTTGGCATAGAATAAAATGAAATGGCAGATAAAGAAGCTAAGAAAAGTAGAAATAATAGAAACCAAATAAATGTGGGGATGAGTAAAACAAAAACACAGATCAAAAGCTTGATTAACAGAATAATAACTGAGGAATGAACAGTAGAGTGGGATGGAAATCTGAAGAGCAGACATGCATATAAACTGTTCAAGACTCCAACAAGAACATGTCAGGTATCTAGAGAACTAAAATTTTCTAGCAATAAGAAACTTCTTAGACCAACTATGAATGGGCTATTTTAGAATAGAAGAACCTTACTGTGTAAAATGTCTAGAAAAATATTATAGAGCATTTACTACTAAAATGTAGGAAGTAAGAACAACAGAGAAAACCAAAATCAGATTATTTACAGGGATGCCATTCATCCATAACTGTGGAACAGGAGTTGGGAATAGATAGACCTAGAGAATTGCACAATATAGTGAAACAGTTTATAACAAGAACTAAAATTAATGTATAAGGATCAATGATGGTGTGAGGATATGGGGTAGTTAGATATAGTTATGGCCTATAATGAATGCTAGAGAGAAGGTGATCTCTTTAAAATCTATGTATATTAATAAATTAATGTCTATGGTTTCGATTGGATGATGACAGATAACACCAGCCCTACACACACAAAAATTTTTTTTGGTGCCAAACATTTTACTCTTGATTGTACATAAATGAGGCCTGCTCAATCCAAATATCACATTTACTTGTCTGTAGCAGCTCTAGTTTTTGAGATACAGACATTTTTGTATTTCATTAATACAGGGTGACCCAAAAAAAAAACGGGCCCGCGCGCGCACTTTTTGTGCGCGTGCGGGCCCGTTTTTTTGGGTCACCCTGTATTATTACAATATTTTCTATATAAGGCTATGTAAAAAAAACTATTGCTGTCTAGTCCTTTACAAAAGAAAACTGCTTGTTTACTCTCAGTTTCAGTTTTCCAAGAATCTTCCCAGAATTGCCTTTTTTAGATTTTAAGCCACTGCATGCATGTTAGTATGCTACTTATTTTATTACACTTCTAACAGAGAATGGCATCATCTTCAAGAAGAGCATGTTTTCTTTCATCGCATTTATTTTGTTATATTTGTGGAGAGTACACTTTCAAAGAAGAACATAGGAAGCATATTACTGTTTTTGTGAAAAAGGCATACTTTGCTTACTTTAAAGTAAAACTAGGTGACCAGGACAAGTCTTGGGCTCCTCATATAGTTTGCAAAACATGTGTTGAACACATGCGACAGTGGACTTGTGGGAAAAGAAAATGTTTAAAATTTGGAATTCCAATGGTTTGGAGAGAGCCCAAGAACCACTATGATGACTGTTATTTCTGTGTTGTGAATATTAAGGGAATTAATGGAAAAAATCACAAAAAGGGCAAATATCCAGATTTAGATTCTGCTAGGCGACCTGTTCCACACGGAGATGACATACCAATTCCAACTTTCAGTCAGATTTTGGATTCCCTGCTAGAAGATGAGACAGCAGTGGCATGTGGAACGACAAGTGACAGTGATAGTGATTTCGAAGATGATTTTTCAGATGCTCAATGCTTCGACCAGCTTGAACTAAATGATCTAATCCGAGATCTATATCTCTCCAAGGAATCTTCAGAACTTTTGGCTTCAAGATTGAAAGAAAAAAAATTACTGACTGCTGAAACAAAGGTTACATTTTTTCGCAGCAGAGAGCAAGGTTTTATTCCATTCTTTTGTAAAGAAAACAACCTTGTGTTTTGTACTAATGTAGGAGGTCTTGTTAACAAAATGGGTGTAAGTTATACACCAGATGAGTGGCAACTTTTCATTGACAGCTCTAAAAGAAGTTTGAAGGGTGTTCTCTTACACAATGGTAACAAATATGGCTCAATTCCAATTGCTCATTCTACTACAATGAAGGAGGAGTATGCTACAATAAGCGCAGTTCTGGAAAAATTGAAGTATTTAGAACATAACTTGATGGTTTGTGTAGATCTTAAAATGATGAACTTCTTGCTTGGCCAGCAAATGGGATTCACCAAATATCCATGCTTTATATGTTTGTGGGATAGCAGGGCAAAAGATATGCACTGGACAAAGAAACAGTGGCCGTTGAGGGATGAATTTAAAGTTGGAGAAAAAAATATTGTCAATAAGCCTCTCATTGATCGAAAAAGAGTTCTACTGCCACCATTACATATAAAGCTTGGCTTGATGAAGCAATTTGTTAAGGCACTGAACAAAGATGGTACCTGTTTTAATTATTTATGCAGAAAGTTTCCAGAACTGAGCATAGACAAACTTAATGCTGGAATTTTTGATGGACCTCAAATTAGAAAGTTAATAAACGATCCAAATTTTATTGATTCCATGAACAAAACAGAGTCCACAGCCTGGTCATCATTTGTTTTAGTTGTGCAAAACTTTCTGGGTAACTGCAGACAATTATTCTGAATTAGTTGGAAACATGCTGTCGAGTTTTTGTGAACTTGGATGCAACATGAGCATAAAATTGCACTACCTCCATAACCATTTACATTTATTTCCGGAGAATCTTGGCGACTTTAGTGAGGAGCAAGGTGAAAGATTTCACCAAGATATAAAAACAATGGAAGAGAGATACCAGGGACTTTGGGATGCCCACATGATGGCAGATTACTGTTGGACCCTTAAGCGTGATTGTCCGGGCATATCACATTCCAGGAAGTCCTCGAAAAGATCCTTTTTGCGTGTTGACTAAACAAGTGCTAGTGATAAAGTGTTATTACATTTTGGGTAATATATGCACAGTAATTACATATAATATGAATGCAGACTAAAGTCAAAATGCCACTGATAGCACCTAACTCTAGGATTGTTCATAACAATTCAATTGCCCTACTATTAATATGGTCATTCTTAGTTATCTCAAAAACTAGAGCTGATAGAAAAAATCTGATTACATTTTTGGAATCAGCAACCCAAAATTACCCAAGAACAGCTATAAAATTTAAGGCACCAAAATGTTTGTATACCAGTGTAATTGGTGGATTTGGTATAATTTCAGACCTCCCCGGGCTTTCTCACTCCTTTTCACATTGTTAACAACAGGGAAGTTATGAAAGACTTTATTTGTTTGTCGTTGTTTGTAATTGTTTGTTTTTTATTTTTATTGTTTGTTTGTTTATTGGAAAGGGGAGGTCACACACACACACACATACATTCACACAATTTTGGTTTTGATTGACTATATTAGGACTGAGTGGAGGGAGAAGAAAATACTATATTTAGATATCAGAAATCAGATTTCATTGTCTCGAATTTACACTATCTATCCTAATTTTTTACCCATTAAAAGTTGAACGGGATACTTTGTAAAAAAAAACAGTATGTGAATATTCTGGCAGTTTATCGTTTGAAATGAATAACAGTCGCCCATGTCATTAGGATTAAGATTGGGAGCCGCGCTAGCGTAGTGGTTACAACACCGCTCTGGCGACCGGGTGATTCAGGATCAAACCCGGGCGACGGCATTTGAGGATTTTTCGTCGACCGGGATTTGGACTGCATTAACTCGAGACCTGGCGAGTACATTTGAAGGAGTGTCGTCGACCAGGGATTGGTGGCTTCTGAGCCGACCCAGCTGTAATGGGTACCTCCGAAATCGGAGAGTATTTGCCTGAATGGCGAGGGACACCTGTCTCTGTACAAGAAAAAGGGATACTCACGTAAAATCAATGTCAGGTTAGACATAAAATAATAACCTGAGATTTCGCCTCGAGTATTAGCGGGCGTACGAAAAAAAAAAAAGGATTAAGATTAGGGTTTAACCCGGTTAGGACTCCTTGTTAATAACGTATCAAACACGTGCCCAACTGTTCTTCATTTCAACCCAGTTTTTCATATCTGCTTTTCTTGTGGCTATCACTATAACGGTCTTAAACTATCCACTTCCTGTATAGCATTCTTCTTCTTCTTCTTTGATCCTTAGCCGCCGACCGTCAAAGCAGTCAGTGGCCATTACGCCTGTATAGCATAGTGTAGCAAAAAAAAAAAAAAACCTCCAATGCACTTAATGCCTAAAGAGATCTCCGTGAAATCCGATATGTGGAGTTAACTCTGTAAGCAGTTATCTTCTGTGCGATGAGAAAGAACATTGAAAAATCAAGTAGATATAGTGCTTCTGCGTTCTAAACCTTGAAGCAGCACTCTTCAGTCTACCCAGCTGTAAATGGATACCTGATTCTGCTCTTGCTTAGGGACGGCAAAAGCAGCGAGGAAATAAACTGGTCACCCCCACCTCATAAAGCTATGACATAGTAGGGTGAAGTCTTTAACACTTCACTTCCCTACAGCAGTATATGCTATGGGACCACCTTTACCATTACAATGAGACAACAGGTCAACCTAGCACTGAGACAACAGGTCAACCTACCACTGAGACAACAGGTCAACCTACCAATGAGACAACAGGTCAACCTACTGCCAACTTTTCAAACATGTTCGAGTTTCTGACATCACACTCCTGCTCCCCACATAGCATAGGCCTTCAAGTCACCTGTCCCGTGCCATCCGCTCAAGGTTTCTCCATGTGTTCTTCAGTTTTCCTCTACCCCGATATTACCCAGGGGATTGAGTACAGTAACTGCCTTGTACTACTAACATTCCAGGAGCCAAAGCTGGAGATTTGTCTATAAGTAAAAAGGTGAGTCAGCAACCTAGACTCATTCTGGCTCTCAAAATGGCTGCGTCATAAGCCTCCTTACCAGAGAACCTTCTTCTGTCCTGGGTGGTTTTCCTTAGCCTTTTGTTGTTACGTTTTTATGACTTAAAGTTTGTTAAGTTTTTATGATTTGAAGTTTGTTGTTACGTTTTTATGATTTGAAGTTTGTTGTTACGTTTTTATGATTTGAAGTTTGTTGTTAAGTTTTTATGACTTGAAGTTTGTTGTTAAGATTTTATGACTTAAAGTTTGTTGTTAAGTTTTCATGACTTAAAGTTTCATACATGCCACACCTTGGAGATGAAAAACCTGTACGAAAAATCCAAAACCCTGTACAAAGACTGAAAAAAACCATCTTAAAAGAGTTAATTCGTGTACACATATTTTCAATTACAGTGGGCTGCATTATAAATGAGGCACGGGGACATTGCCTTTTAAAGCAGGTCTTCACTTATTTTAAAACCCAAACAATAAATGTCTGAGTTTATTTTACACTGTAAAAATAATGTGATGGTGTCATCATTTAGTCTATTTCAGTGCTTAATTATCACTAACAGACTGGGAAATCCTGTATTCAATAGGACCTTATAAAAGAACTCTGAGACACAGTAATAAGGGGAATGGGTTAGAAAACCTGTACAGAAATTATGTACAGGGTGTACACATCTGAAAACGCAAACACCTTGTACAGATTATGGGTAAACCATAGCATGTGGCACGTATGAAGTTTGCCATTACGTTTTTATGACTTAAAAGTTTATTGTTAAGTCTGTATGGCTTAAAGTTTGTTAAGTTTTTATGACTTAAAGTTTGTTGTTACATTTTTATGACTCAAAGTTTGTGTATTAAGTTACTATAGCTTAAAGTTTGTTGTTAAGTTTTTACGACTTAAACTTTGCTGTTAAGTTTTTATGGCTTAAATGTTCTACAGGATGAGATAGTCAGGCCCATGCCCAACCATCCATAACCAGTTCTTAAAGACATGCATGGTAGGTTACAGTGCTACTATTCTTCGCTACCCTTTGGGCCCCGGTAACACACAGGTGAGTCTCTGACAGAAATATAAAGAACAAATAAAGGCAGCCACAATCACATGTTCAGGTCTGTAGTACATTTGTTACAACCCACAGCACACATATATTCAACATCACGTGACTACAGGGCTGTATGCTTCTATCTGAAATTCTCAGAGTCAGCATTGTTTCGGAAACCAGATTTTTTTCGGTTTTCAGATATCGCCCTAATGGTGTTTAATATGTTGCCCAAAATGTGTTCAAAAAAAAAAACCAAAGTCGTCCAAAATGATCAGAAATAGCACACATTGTGACTGAAAAATAGCCCAGAGAAATTTTCGATTTACAGAATATTTCAGTTTTTGGGTGTTCAGATAAAATTATATAGATCTGTACAATACATTCCTTGAAAAAAGCATTCAGTTTCTGATGAGAGTGCTTAAAGCATGGGTCGGCAACCGACTGATCGCTATCTACCAGTAGATCACAAAGAATGATTCGCTAGATCTCTATGCAACAAATACAATTGTTAAGCTAGGGAAATTTCAAACTAACCGTCTCCTGCGGGCATTTAAAAGTGCTGTATCCCCAAGAGCCAGGGATCTAGACCTCCAGGATACCCAGAGTCCGCTGGCAGGACAACATTCGACAATCTATGAAGTCCTGAGGACTAAATTTTAACCAGGCCAGGAGGAAGACAGATGATAGGATAGCATGGCGTTTTCTCTGGCAAATTTCTATACACCAGGGTAGAAGAGGAATGGCTAAGGAAGTAAGTATCCACAAGTTTAAAGGTACTTTTTTCTCATCGCCAGCAAAAACCCACAAGTTAACTTACTAAACTTTACATTACTCATGAACTGAACATAATATAGGAAAGTATTCTTTTCTCTGAAGTGAAGTTGAAATTCTGTAAAAATATAATTTAGTTTGTATTTTCCAGAGCTCTTGCAGGATGGGCAGATTATCTGGCAGAGATAAAAGTTACCTACAGGCTGGGAAGATTATATGGCAGAGATAAAAGTTACCTACAGGATGGGCAGAGTATCTGGCACAGATTAAAGTTACTTACAGGATGTACTTATTCCAAGAACTGTGAAGCCTAAAAACAGAACAGATTTTGTCATTGTAAATGTTTAAAGGGCTCAGTGTCTCTAAAAGTAGATCCCCCAGCTCCTAGGTTGGCTGACTCTTGTTTAAAGAAAGATAATTTTCTTCTGCCAACACCTTTTATTTTGTAAATATGAAAATAAAACCAGGTAAAAATCTAGCAAGTAATGTAGCATCTTTTGTTAGGACATCTTTACAGTTACCTGTGCTGTGTGAACTTGCATTAGTGTAACATGAAATCAAGTACAGGTAATTTGAAACCAAGAGTGTAGAATGCAACATGTGAAATCAAATTACTGGTAGTTTTTTGCCAACTGTGTCATCAAACCTTGTGTGGCCTCCATACAAGTTAGGCCGGAAGACATTTAGAATAGAGAGAACCTAGAACAATGGTTGGTCATACTTAGCAACAATAACTTTAGACTAGAGGTTTCGTAGTTAGTTAGGTTAAAGATTATTTTAACAGTCAGCTAGGCCCCAAGACCAATCATAAGAGAGTTTCTGGTCTCTACTCCAATTAGAAATAATTTCATCCGGCAAGCCATAGCACCGGACTAGATTATAGACTGAGGCATCATAGTAACCAGTTAGAGTCTGAGACAGTTATCTCAGTGATCAGAGTCAAAACTACATAAGGCGTACTCACTTGAGGTGTGGAGCAACCTGGCGCATCCCCTATTGTGAGAACAAAAGCCTTCGACTCCTACGTTTGTGACAAGTACATAACCGTCCAGACACCTACTACCTATCAGGGCCACCAGCGAAGCAGCGCTGACCCCTGCCACGTATTTTATTGTGGTTTTATCCACAACAAGTGAGTCTCGAATTAGTTTTTCCAAAGTTTCGAATCGATATTTTATTTCGTTAGGTTTCCACAGAATGCAGACATGCCTTATCACGACTTCTATAAGTAATAAGCCTTTTGCCATCAAGGCTAAAGCTGACAGTATTGCCCCACCATAACGTTTTTTTTTTTTTTTTTTTTTAAGACTTTTTTTTTATACCCCTTCTTAGTCTCAAATATTGACTTTATTTTTTTTTTACCCCTTCTGGGGCTCAAAGTGAGGTCTATTGACTGTATTGAGTATAATGTGTAAAATATGTGTGATCTCGGCCCTGGCTAAGACACTTTGATCTTAGCCAAAAGGCCGAGAAGCGAGACTTTGTTGGAATTGCAGTTGATAATCAAACCTTCAATCATGGTACTACCAACTATAAGCTTTTACGAGTACTCCTTAATACCTGGGTTTTTCCTCACTTCTGGAAGTAACAACTCTGGTGTATAACCAGTCATCCACAGAAGTATTCCAAGTAAAGAAAGTGTCACGGTTATATCCCTTTGACTAACTCAAGGGAAGTAACAATATTAGGCACCATCACATGAGACCTATATAGATTTGTTTTTAAATATAACACTGACAGTTGCTGTCATGGGATTTAATACCTATACAGAATTTTTTCAGCCCTAAAATTTGCTTTCATGGGTTAGATTTTAAAAGTTATATAGATTTTAAAAAAATATATAAACCCTGACATTTGTTTTCATGGGTGAGATTTTAACAGCTAAAAGTTTTTTTAATGTAACCCAAAAATGTGTTTTCAATGAATGTAACCTTGATATCTGTAAACATCACATAACTCTTAACCTGCTCAGTTTAACCATATTTTGTTCAGTTTTTTAAACACTTTTAGTTGTGTATGTCTGTACAAGCCTTTTTTTTTTTTTTAACGGATTTTTATCGGAAAAAGTAACAAAAATATTCACTTTATTTTTGAGGTCAATTTTTTTATAATCCATTTTATTGTTTAAATCTTACGATTTTCTGCGTACTTAAGAGATATAACATGTACTTTAAATGATTATCACTCACGGCATTTCCAATACACATAAAGAACACTATGAAACTTATTAGTATTTTTCTATCACACTTTTTTAACTGTTATTTGTATATGTCATTTCTCGTTTTAAAACTGTATCATGTGTAAGTTTTTAATATATTTTTCACAAAGTTTTTTGGTGTCAAAAGTTTTATTGTTCTGACATGCATGTTTTCCTGTCAGGAGGTTGGCTGGTGTGACATCATTAAAGAAAAACCACTTAATGCACAAAACAGTAACATTCAAGTATAAAGACATTGGTTCGTATTTCAAGGTTTAATAACAATTAAGTAGGGCTGGGATCTTTAACAGTTAATTAATAGATTAATGGGCTCAAATATTTTTAATAGATTAACTGATAAAACAAAATTTAATCGATTATTCCATTATCAGCAATGTTTATACTTCATAATGTGAGAATATTTGCTATGTTAGAGGTTTGGGATATTGAATTTGGCAAGTATTGTCAATAATAATAACCTGTTTGGTTGTAACTTTTCAGTATTTTCATTATATTTTCAGGAAGTTGTTGCCTGATAGCAAGTAAAATAAATAAAATCCTTAGTAATTTAAAAAAAAAAATCTTATGATTTTTTTATAATTTATTAAATTGTTTGAAATTGATCAATTAATCTTCGATTTAAGAAATTAGATTAATCGATTAAGATTTTTAAAATCAATCCTAGTGCTACAAATAAGTAATGTAATTTAAATTTGTATATATTTTGAGTTCAAGGAAATATCTCTTCAATTTTGTTGTCTTACTGAGACAGGTATGAGGGCAAGGGAGACAATTATGATAATACATTTAGTTTTTGAGCACAAATGGAAAAAACAACACATGTAAATATAAAAATATTTATTGCGGAATTGATTAGAGTAAACCTGAGCGGAATTAACTGACATAAACATTTCAACAAACCTGGTCTTGTATTGCATTTAATGCAGAAAAACATGTTGGTCTTTTGTTGCTAAATATATGACACAAAAATTTGGTCTATCACAAGACAACAAAACAATTTGGTCTTACACTGCAATTAATTCAGCAAAAAAATATAGTTCTTCACTTCAGTGCAGTTAAACAATTCAGACTTTTACTGAAATTAATGCACCAAAAGATTTCTTCCTTTATTGCAATACTGCAAGAAAATTCGGGTTGTTTATTGCAACAAATACAGCAAGAAAATCTGTCTAATTTGGCCTTATTTTAAAATTAATACAGCAATGAATTTGGTACTGCTTTCTAACTCTCCAAAATACAACTTGACCAACATCATCTCATGTGTACATTAGTATGCTCTGTTTAAAAGTATCGTCTTGTCTACAGAAAGCTGAACTAAAAACTTTCAATTGAACAATTATTACAGAAAATAGAACTGAACATTTTCATTGCAATAACTGGTACAGAAAAATTAACTGAATATTTTCATTGGAACATTGCTCCAGAAAATTGAACTGAACATTTTCACTGGACGTCTGCTTAAATGGTGGGCTTTATGCCTGGCTTTTCATCTAAGAGGCCATACACAGAATGAAACTACAGGATTCTGAAATTACAAATAAGCTGTAAATGCGCAACTTACGAATGATTATAAGGTTAATTTTATCAGAACACAATCAGATATTTCCACCAGATCGGTTGTTGCATAAGCTTTTAATACCTTTTTTATGTGGAACTGATGAGAAGAACCAGCAAGTGCCAGTGGAACAAGTAGATGACACTAGAGAGATGGGGAGGGAGGGACACACTTATTGGTCACCAAGAGCTAATGCTCAGTTATAATGGATCAAAGACAAGGACACACATTGAGGAATCCTCTAGATAGCATTACCTGGCAGTCTTTGTTCTGGAATCCTCAAGGGAAGACAGGTGCAGGGAGACCACAGAAAACATAGAGAAGAGAACTGAAGACAGACATGAAGAAGATATGGACAGACCTTGAGCTGATGGCACAGAAAGACCTTAAGCTGATGGCTCAGAAAGACCTTGAGCTGATGGCACAGAAAGACCTTGAGCTGATGGCACAGAAAGACCTTGCATTTGTTTGTTGAAGGCCTATGCTCCGTGGGAAGCTGAAGGCTGATGATTTAAATAGCTTTGTTGAGCTTTTCTGTTTTTGTTGTTAGCCTCCACAAGATTTTTTGAGTAATCTTTTAGTAGCTTTATTTGAGCTTTGCTGTTTGTATTCTTAGCATTATTTTGTAGTTTTCTTTTGTGCATTTTTTTCCCTAATAAATACTTTTTATTAGCCGTAAAATATGTTGCATTGTACTTAAAATTATTTTTTTTTTTTATGCCCATACTGATTTGTTATAAACAGGATGAAATTAGGAAGGGTTTACTTATTTTTGTGTGTCTCATGGAGACCCCTGGAGGGTCTCAGAGGAGATAAAGATAGAATAGGATTAATGATCCATCAGGTGTGATATACCAGGTAAGTAATACCAGATGTGATATACCAGGTAAGTAATATAAGGTTGTGCATAATCTAGCACTCATCATTATGGAAAACACATTGCTTTAGAAACCACCGATGGAAAAGCACACAATGACTGGTAGTGGTGGCTCAATGACTGGTAGTGGTGGCTCAATGACTGGTAGTGGTGGCTCAATGACTGGTAGTGGTGGCTCAACAAGGAACACAAATAATTTAGTTTGACATATTTGTTTCCCTGCCCAGTATATTTTCCTAACATGCTTTTTTTTTCTTTTTTCTACTTCATAATAGTGTCTCATTTCTTCATATCTACTAAAATAGACACATATAGCAACAAGATTTTGGAAAGGGAAAAAAAAAAGAAGCAGGCTAGATATCCACTTTATTTCATCAAAAGCCAAGATTATTTATAATTAAAATCTTCAGTGTATTTTTATATTTCAAATATTTACCCAAAATTACTTTTCAACTCTGCTTTCCGTATCTCACGAAATAATATACACAGAAAAAAAAATTCATTTCCATCAAAGTAAGAACTTTCAGGTAATATTTGACAAATATTGATAAAACTATTAATAATAAGTGTGAAAATGTTGGCAGCATAACCAAATAAACCTGGATGAGAAGTAAAACAAGGCAGTAATAATTCTGATGAACTGACTGGTATTCATCACTGATTATTTTGATTTAAAAAGGGGAATGCATTAACAGTATACAAATTTTCCATACACAAAAATCAGTTCTGCAGATTGTAATCTTGCACAAGCATACAAATTGTAGGTTTGTTGTAAGCAGACGTATACAGTTTGCAGCTTGATTTTAATCTTGAACAAGTACAAAGGTCACACTGATTTCGCAGACGGTGGTTGTTTAGTAAGAGTGTTTTGCCACAAACAGGGATTCTCCGCCAGCTGGTCCACCTTCTGCTCCTGTAAACTGACCTACAGCTGCAGATCCGTTGGCCTGAAGGAAAAACACAGACGGCAAATCAGAGTTAAGTTTCATTAATGATACACAGCAGAAACACAACAGATTTACAACTAGCTTACAACAGACTAACAGCAGACTATCAGAGGCTAACAACAGACTAACAGCAAGCTAACAACAGACTAACAGCAGACTAACAAAACAGCAGACTAAGCAACAACAAACTAACAACAGACTAACAGCAAACTAACAACAGACTAACAGCAGACTAAGCAACAACAGACTAACAGCAGACTAAGCAACAACAGACTAAGAACAGACTAACAGCAAGCTAACAACAGACTAAGCAACAACAGACTAACAGCAGACTAACTATAAACTGACAACTATAAACAAAATATTAACAACAGAGTAACAGCAGACTAACAACACACAACAGAGTAAGAGCAAACTAATAGCAGAATAACAACAGACTTACAGCAGACAAACATACTGTTGTTCGTCCATCACGAGTGATGAAGACCACTCTGTTCATCCAATTATTAGGAATATGTTAGGTTAGTGTATGGGTACGAAGGTGACTGATGAGCCCGATGCGGGCCTGGAAAGATCTCAGACAGTGTGGGCAGGGAATGTTTGCTTCTTGTGAAGGTTTTATTACATGGTCTTTTCTAGCTTGTCTCCGCTGTTCTGCTGCTGCTCTTCTGGATGATTCACATGCCGCTGCACCTTTACGAAGAGATGTGCGCCAAGCAGTTCGGTCTTGCGCAGCAGCTTCCCATATGTCTGGGTTTATGTCAAAGGTTTTCAATGACGTCTTTAACGTGTCTTTGAAGCGCTTTTTTAGGCCACCATGGGAGCATTTACCCTTCTGCATCTCACCATAAAAGAGTATCTTTATCAGTCGATGGTCTGGCATGCGGACTACATGACCTGCCCAGCGAATCTGTGACTGCATCAGAATAGTATCGATGCTAGGGATACCAGCTCCGTCAAGAGCGGCGGTATCTGGGATCTTGTCTTGCCATTTGATGTTCATTACCTTCCTGAGACAGACTGTTTGGAAGTGGTTGAGCTTCTTTATGTGGCATATACAGTCCATGTTTCACATGCATAAAGCAGCACTGGAAGCACTGCAGCTCTGTACACCTTCAGCTTTGTCTGTAGACTAATGCCACTTCAATGCTAAACGTTGGTGTATAGTCTGCCAAATGTGCTGCTGGCTTTGGAGATCCTGATGTTCACCTCATCATCAATGACGATGTTCTGGGATAGTGTGCTACCAAGATATGTGAATCTGTTCACAACATTAAGTTTCTCATAATTTACCTTAAATTGGCTCAGTATAAATTGTGCCAGGAGCTGGTTGGTACATGATTTCTGTTTTCTGTGTTGATGGTAAGCCCAAAGTTGGAACAGGCTTTGGAGAATCTATCCACGCTATGCTGCAGATCAGCCTCTGAGCCAACATTGAGGGCACAATCGTCAGCAAACAGAAGATCTCTGATGGTGTGTGATTTGACCTTGGTTTTTGCTTGAAGCCTTCTAAGGTTAAACAATTTTCCATCAATACGATATCTGATGTCGATTCCTGTGTCCCCATCTCTGAAAGCATCAGTTAGCATAGCAGAAAACATGATACTGAACTGAGTCGGTGCAAGTACACACTCTTGTTTAACTCCATTTGAGACGGGGAAAGGCTCTGATAGCTCACCATTTTCCTGAACTCTAGCCTGCATTCCATCATGCAGTTGCTGCACTATTGTGATAAATTTCTTTGGGCAGCCGTATTTTGCCATGATCTTCCATAGACCCTCTCTACTGACCGTGTCGAACGCCTTTTTCAAGTCGATGAACGCTGTGTACAGGTTACAGTGCCGTTCATGGCATTTTTCTTGTAGCTGTCTTGCAGCGAACACCATTCCACGTTCTTTCCGGAATCCACACTGACTTTCAGGTAGAAGACCTTTGTCAAGATGAGCCATAAGGCGATTCAGAAGGATTCTGGTGAATATCTTCCCAGCGATTGATAATAGAGAGATGCCTCGATGATTGTTACAGTCTTGGCGATTACCTTTACATTTGTATAGATGTATAATTGACGCATCTTTGAGATCGTGTGGGATGGTTTCACTCTGCCACATTTGCTGGAAGATCATGTGAAGTTTCTCTATCAGAACTGTACTGCCATCTTTATAGACTTCAAAAGGAATTGAATCGGAGCCGGGGGCCTTTCCACTAGAAAGTTGACGAATTGCTTTTTGAGTTTCCTCCAGAGTTGGTATATCATCTAGTGCTTCATTTATAGGAATTTGGGGCAGGCGGATGATGGCTTCGTCGTTAATAGATGATGGCTGGTTCAGAATATTATTAAAATGTTCGACCTAGCATTGAAGAATTTTTTCCTTGTCTGTAATTAGTGTTTTTCCATCTGCATTAAGGAGGGGAAATGATCCTGATGATGTTGGACCATAGACCGCTTTGAGTGCATGGTAAAAATTTTTCAAGTCATGGCTGTCAGCAAAGCCTTGGAGCTCATCTGCTTTATTACTCAGCCATGAATCCCGCATCTGGCGTAGTTTATGTTGGACGATTCTACGCATGTTGTTGAAAGCGTCTTTCTTGGATGTAGATTTTGGATCATTTAAATATGCTTTATGGAGAGGTGTTTCTCAGCCAACATCTTCTTTATATCATCTGAGCTCTCTTCAAACCAGTTATTTTGTTTCTTGATGGCGAGACCCAGGACTTCTGTAGCAGTGTTGTAGATCTGCTCACTTAGGGCTGCCCAATTTGTTTCCACACTTTGGCTGTCTAACGAGATAGATTTGAGATGGTCTTCTAGGGTGTCAGTAAATGACTGTTTGATTTTAATCTTCTTTAGTTTGGTGACATCCAACCTTTTTTGAGTTTTCTTCCCGAGGGCGCCTTCTTCTTCTTCCATCCTTAGCCACCGACCGACAAAGCAGTCCGTAGCCAATACGCCTATAGGCGTCTTAGGGCAACAAGAAACTAATTGTTGTTCCGTTACTCCTAATGGCGTTTATTGGTACAACAAAAAATTAATTGTTGTTTCCGTAATCAGTATGGCTGGCTAGCGGGTGATCAGCCCGCTGGTCCGAGGGCGCCTTGCTGGTTGGATATGAATTTTAAGTTTAGGCACAATGAGGCGGTGATCAGTCCAGCATTCTGCACCACACATGGGCTTGGTCACCCGGACATCTTGCCTGTCCTTCTTCCTAACAATTACATAGTCAATTAGGTGCCAATGCTTTGAACGAGGGTGCATCCAGGAGGTCCTGTTGCGGGTAGGAAGTCGAAAAATGGTGTTGGAGACAAGGAGGTCATGTTCTGCGCAAGTCTGGAGGAGAAGTCCATTGCTGTTACAGCTACCCAAGCCGTACTTTCCGATAGTGCCATTCCAGGAGATGTTATCTGAGCCTACTCTTGCATTAAAGTCACCAAGAATGATGAGCTTATCTGCTTTAGGAACTGATGCAATGACTGCATGTAGTTCTTCGTAAAACCTATCCTTGACGTCATCCTGGTTTGTCATAGTTGGTGCATACGCGCTAATGATGGTGGCATGTTTCCTTTCATAAAGCAGGGGGATCTTGACTGTCATGAGTCGATCATTTATTCCCTTTAGGGGCCCCGCTAACTTGCCAACAAGTGCTGTTTTGATTGCAAATCCAACCCCTGCTTCTCGTCTTTCTTCATTTCCTCTTCCACTCCAATAGAATGTATAACCTGTACCCTTTTCGCAAAGTTGGCCCTCGCCTGCAAGTCGAGTTTCACCCAGTGCTGCTATGTCAATGTTGTATCTGGCCAGTTCTCTCCCAATCAGGGCAGTTCACCTCTCAGGTCTGTTTGCGTTAAAGTCTTTGTCAAGGAGAGTGCGCACATTCCATGCGCCTAGAATGAGGAGGGAAAATCTGTCCTTTCTTTTTCTTATGTGTTGCCCACCAAAGTAGGGTACACACCAACCGCTGCTCCAACCAGTGTAAGACGACCTTATGGCCTGAGCCACCTGTGTGTAGGTCTGCAACTACGACTGCCAGCGTACCCATGCCTGCCGCTCGCCCATCGCCGCAGGACTTGTTGTGAGTGGATGGATGAGTGGATGAAAGAGTGACTTGCGCAGTGATTTGGTTTAAAGTGAGGAAGAGTTGCTCAATTCGTCAACCTCACTCTCTTGCCTGGGCCCATCTGAATCCAGTGGCAAGACAAGTCAAGACAACTGGAGATGAATTCAGGTGCAGTGGATGACCAGGGCTTTCTACGTGCCTCGCTGTGCTCATTACGCTCCACAGCATGTTGCTGGTAATCGCGTCATGCCTGTCGAACCATCAGGTGGTTTCTTCCGCGCAGTCTATCGAATCCAGTCTTCGCATGCATGGGTAGGCAGACCCTAACTCACCAAAGGTTTATAACCAGTCGGCTACCCTCACCTAGTTTAGCCGGCCTGTCAAAGCCGTTTCCCAGGGAGTGGCCGCTGTCGTAAGTTGACAGCTACGAGGAGCCACAGGTGAGAGCTGGATGCCAGGTTTGGACCAAAGGTGGCCGAGCTGCCCTGAAAAGGGCATGACAGCTCCTTCCCCAGAGGTACTACCAATACCTGACATCCCAAACCCCTCAGACAAACATACTAACAACAGACTAACAGCAGACAAACATACTAACAACAGACTAACAGCAGACAAATAACAAATTAACAATCGACCACTGACTAAAGTGCTCATCATCGGTTGGTGCCTAAATGAGTTATGGGACAATGACAATACAGCCAAGCAGAAGCCAGACTTTTATTTGTCCCATAACTCTTGATCACTAAGACAGCACAGCCTCCACCCAGCAAGCCTGGACCAAAACAATCCCTGTCTTTTCCACTGGTAGTTTCTGTAGTAATCTGTTTTCTGTTACTAACCCTCATGCATGAGCAACATCACATTAGGCACCTCCCATAATGTTTCAGAGGGAGCAAAAGTCTTAATCTGTTTTTTTTTTTTTTTGCTTTAATACTCTTAATGCTACTTCTACTATATATTTATATATATTTTTAATCTATGGATACTCACAATTAACCCCTTAAAGCCCAGTAACCTACATATGACTCATCATATTTGACTATATTTAAAGTATAATAAAACATCTACTAACATCCACTGGGTCATATCTGGATCAATTCATATGTAGGCGGATGTCATTCTGGTTTACAAAACATATCAGCATATGATCTTAAAAATTCAAATAAGGTATACAATTTGGTAGTTAAGCAAACAAGCTCATGAAAGAGAGGCAGAGTTAGACAAAAAAGACATGGAGAAAAGAGCTGAGACAAGTGAAAATGATGAGGAAAATGTGGAAAGAACTTGAGTTGTGACAGGAGGACTTGAGTTGATGGCATGTGACAGGAGGACTTGAGTTGATGGCATGTGACAGGAGGACTTGAGTTGATGGCATGTGACAGGAGGACTTGAGTTGATGGCATGTGACAGGAGGACTTGAGTTGATGGCATGTGACAGGAGGACTTGAGTTGATGGCATGTGACAGGAGGACTTGAGTTGATGGCATGTGACAGGAGGACTTGAGTTGATGGCATGTGCCAGGAGGACTTGAGTTGTGACAGGAGGACTTGAGTTGTGACAGGAGGACTTGAGGTGATGGCATGTGCCAGGAGGACTTGAGTTGTGACAGGAGGACTTGAGTTGTGACAGGAGGACTTGAGTGATGGCATGTGACAGGAGGACTTGAGTTAATGGCATGTGGCAGGAGGACTTGAGTTGCGACAGGAGGACTTGCGTTGTGACAGAAGGACATGAGTTGATGGCATGTGACAGGAGGACATGAGTTGATGGCATGGGACAGGAGGACTTGAGTTGATGGCATGTGACAGGAGGACTTGAGTTGTGACTGGAGGGCTTGAGTTGATGGCATGTGACAGGAGGACTTGAGTTGATGGCATGTGACAGGACTTGAGTTGTGACAGGAGGACTTGAGTTGATGGCATGTGACAGGAGGACTTGAGTTGATGGCATGTGACAGGAGGACTTGAGTTGATGGCATGTGACAGGAGGACTTCAGTTGATGGCATGTGACAGGAGGACACATGTGGCAGGTGTTTGTTGAAGGCATATGCTCCTTGGGGAACTAAAGGGTATACAAGTTCGTCAGCCTTATGGGGCTAAACAGTTACAAATTTAAAAGAATTTATGAACACTTTCATAATTATGATACCACATTTAACAAAATTATTTGATACTTCTGTACAACGTTCTTTGAATAAATCTGAATATTTACCCTAGCAAGTTTCAGCAGTTCATTCTGTGCAGCCTTGACATTTTCATCTTGGCCCTTCCATGCCTTCAGAACACTGGCCTGCAGAGCACGGCCAAATGAGAAGGTGAGTGGCCAAGGTTTGCGTCCAGCACTCTGGTTTATGGCATTGAGGTTAACAGTAGCATCCTCTTCTGACTGGCCTCCGGAGAGGAAAGTGATACCTGGTAACAGAATAATATTAAGGTTTAGTCATGTGACAATCGACCTTTGTGGTCGCCAGGGTAACAGAACAATATTAAGATATAGTCATGTGACAATCGACCCGTTTAGTTGCCAGAGTAACAGAACAATATTAAGGTTTAGTCATGTGACAATCGAACCATGTAGATGCCAGGTTAACAGAACAATATTAAGGTTTAGTCATGTGACAATCAACCCGTGTAGTTGCCAGAGTAACAGAATTATATTTAAGGTTTAGTCATGTGACGACCGACCCATGTCACTGCTAACTGCTATCTCAGGCATGTCACAATCACGTATGGTTGTACGTATGGTTGTCAACTTCATTACGTATGACAAATAGCTAGAGAAACTAACACTGTATGAGAACATGAAAACTTTAGTACAGGACATTAACACTGTATGAGAACATGAACACTTTAGTACAGGACATTAACACTGTATGAGAACATGAACACTTTGGTACAGGACATTAACACTGTATGAGAACATGAACACTTTAGTACAGGACATTAACACTGTATGAGAACATGAAAACTTTAGTACAGGACATTAACACTGTATGAGAACATGAAAACTTTAGTACAGGACATTAACACTGTATGAGAACATGAACACTTTAGTACAGGACATTAACACTGTATGAGAACATGAACACTTTGGTACAGTGAACTAACACTGTAAGAGAACATGAACACTTTAGTACAGGACATTAACACTGTATGAGAACATGAACACTTTGGTACAGGACATTAACACTGTATGAGAACATGAAAACTTTAGTACAGGACATTAACACTGTATGAGAACATGAACACTTTAGTACAGGACATTAACACTGTATGAGAACATGAACACTTTAGTACAGGACATTAACACTGTATGAGAACATGAACACTTTAGTACAGGACATTAACACTGTATGAGAACATGAACACTTTGGTACAGGACATTAACACTGTATGAGAACATGAACACTTTGGTACAGGACATTAACACTGTATGAGAACATGAACACTTTAGTACAGGACATTAACACTGTATGAGAACATGAACACTTTAGTACAGGACATTAACACTGTATGAGAACATGAACACTTTGGTACAGGACATTAACACTGTATGAGAACATGAACACTTTGGTACAGGACATTAACACTGTATGAGAACATGAACACTTTAGTACAGGACATTAACACTGTATGAGAACATGAACACTTTAGTACAGGACATTAACACTGTATGAGAACATGAACACTTTGGTACAGGACATTAACACTGTATGAGAACATGAACACTTTAGTACAGGACATTAACACTGTATGAGAACATGAACACTTTGGTACAGGACATTAACACTGTATGAGAACATGAACACTTTAGTACAGGACATTAACACTGTATGAGAACATGAACACTTTAGTACAGGACATTAACACTGTATGAGAACATGAACACTTTGGTACAGGACATTAGCACTGTATGAGAACATGAACACTTTAGTACAGGACATTAACACTGTATGAGAACATGAACACTTTAGTACAGGACATTAACACTGTATGAGAACATGAACACTTTAGTACAGGACATTAACACTGTATGAGAACATGAACACTTTAGTACAGGACATTAACACTGTATGAGAACATGAACACTTTGGTACAGGACATTAACACTGTATGAGAACATGAACACTTTAGTACAGGACATTAACACTGTATGAGAACATGAACACTTTGGTACAGGACATTAACACTGTATGAGAACATGAACACTTTAGTACAGGACATTAACACTGTATGAGAACATGAACACTTTAGTACAGGACATTAACACTGTATGAGAACATGAACACTTTGGTACAAGACATTAACACTGTATGAGAACATGAACACTTTGGTACAGGACATTAACACTGTATGAGAACATAAACACTTTAGTACAGGACATTAACACTGTATGAGAACATGAAAAGTTTAGTACAGGACATTAACACTGTATGAGAACATGAATACTTTGGTACAGGACATTAACACTGTATGAGAACATGTACACTTTAGTACAGGACATTAACACTGTATGAGAACATGAAAACTTTAGTACAGGACATTAACACTGTATGAGAACATGAACACTTTGGTACAGGACATTAACACTGTATGAGAACATGAAAACTTTAGTACAGGACATTAACACTGTATGAGAACATGAAAACTTTAGTACAGGACATTAACACTGTATGAGAACATGAAAACTTTAGTACAGGACATTAACACTGTATGAGAACATGAACACTTGAGTACAGGACATTAACACTGTATGAGAACATAAACACTTGAGTACAGGACATTAACACTGTATGAGAACATGAACACTTTAGTACAGGACATTAACACTGTATGAGAACATGAACACTTTGGTACAGGACATTAACACTGTATGAGAACATGAACACTTTGGGACAGGACATTAACACTGTATGAGAACATAAACACTTTAGTACAGGACATTAACACTGTATGAGAACATGAACACTTTGGGACAGGACATTAACACTGTATGAGAACATGAACACTTTAGTACAGGACATTAACACTGTATGAGAACATGAACACTTTGGTACAGGACATTAACACTGTATGAGAACATGAACACTTTGGTACAGGACATTAACACTGTATGAGAACATAAACACTTTAGTACAGGACATTAACACTGTATGAGAACATGAACACTTTGGTACAGGACATTAACACTGTATGAGAACATAAACACTTTAGTACAGGACATTAACACTGTATGAGAACATGAAAACTTTAGTACAGGACATTAACACTGTATGAGAACATGAACACTTTGGTACAGGACATTAACACTGTATGAGAACATGAACACTTTAGTACAGGACATTAACACTGTATGAGAACATGAAAACTTGAGTACAGGACATTAACACTGTATGAGAACATGAAAACTTTAGTACAGGACATTAACACTGTATGAGAACATGAACACTTGAGTACAGGACATTAACACTGTATGAGAACATGAACACTTGAGTACAGGACATTAACACTGTATGAGAACATGAAAACTTTAGTACAGGACATTAACACTGTATGAGAACATGAACACTTGAGTACAGTGAACTAACACTGTAAGAGAACATGAACACTTTAGTACAGTGAACTAACACTGTATGAAACCATGAACACTTTGGTACAGGACATTAACACTGTATGAGAACATGAACACTTTGGTACAGGACATTAACACTGTATGAGAACATAAACACTTTAGTACAGGACATTAACACTGTATGAGAACATGAAAACTTTAGTACAGGACATTAACACTGTATGAGAACATGAACACTTTGGTACAGGACATTAACACTGTATGAGAACATGAACACTTTAGTACAGGACATTAACACTGTATGAGAACATGAAAACTTTAGTACAGGACATTAACACTGTATGAGAACATGAACACTTTGGTACAGGACATTAACACTGTATGAGAACATGAACACTTTAGTACAGGACATTAACACTGTATGAGAACATGAAAACTTTAGTACAGGACATTAACACTGTATGAGAACATGAAAACTTTAGTACAGGACATTAACACTGTATGAGAACATGAAAACTTTAGTACAGGACATTAACACTGTATGAGAACATGAACACTTGAGTACAGGACATTAACACTGTATGAGAACATAAACACTTGAGTACAGGACATTAACACTGTATGAGAACATGAACACTTTAGTACAGGACATTAACACTGTATGAGAACATGAACACTTTGGTACAGGACATTAACACTGTATGAGAACATGAACACTTTGGTACAGGACATTAACACTGTATGAGAACATAAACACTTTAGTACAGGACATTAACACTGTATGAGAACATGAAAACTTTAGTACAGGACATTAACACTGTATGAGAACATGAACACTTTGGTACAGGACATTAACACTGTATGAGAACATGAACACTTTAGTACAGGACATTAACACTGTATGAGAACATGAAAACTTTAGTACAGGACATTAACACTGTATGAGAACATGAACACTTTGGTACAGGACATTAACACTGTATGAGAACATAAACACTTTAGTACAGGACATTAACACTGTATGAGAACATGAAAACTTTAGTACAGGACATTAACACTGTATGAGAACATGAACACTTTGGTACAGGACATTAACACTGTATGAGAACATGAACACTTTAGTACAGGACATTAACACTGTATGAGAACATGAAAACTTTAGTACAGGACATTAACACTGTATGAGAACATGAAAACTTTAGTACAGGACATTAACACTGTATGAGAACATGAACACTTGAGTACAGGACATTAACACTGTATGAGAACATGAACACTTGAGTACAGGACATTAACACTGTATGAGAACATGAACACTTGAGTACAGGACATTAACACTGTATGAGAACATGAAAACTTTAGTACAGGACATTAACACTGTATGAGAACATGAACACTTGAGTACAGTGAACTAACACTGTAAGAGAACATGAACACTTTAGTACAGTGAACTAACACTGTATGAAACCATGAACACTTTAGTACAGGGAACTAACACTGTATGAGAACATGAACACTTTGGTACAGGCTACCTGCAGGAGGTGCCAGATGCAGTGGTGCATCCATACTCCATTAAAAATGGAAAAAAGGCAGTGGTGACGGTAATGATACAACAACCAAAACCTATCAAATTAATCACAATTTTAAAAAAATACCTTCAAAGAGAGAAGCATATCACAACGGCCAAAAGCCTACAAGAAACCTCTGATCAATCATGTCAAGATGAATAAACAAAACACCCAGGATGTCCTTCTGAATTATAAGATTATAGATGATGACATGAATACACAAGTTTCAGAACAATACAAATTGCAACACTTGGTTATCAACCTCTAACATAAAAAAAAAACGAACAAAAAAACAGCAGATAATGTATAAAGATGACAGATAATGTATAAAGATGACAGATAATGTATAAAGATGACAGATAATTTATAAAGATGTCAGATAATGTATAAAGATGACATATAATGTATAAAGATGACAGATAATGTATAAAGATGACAGATAATGTATAAAGATGACAGATAATGTATAAAGATGACAGATAATGTATAAAGATGACAGATAATGTATAAAGATGACAGATAATGTATAAAGATGACAGATAATGTATAAAGATGACAGATAATGTATAAAGATGACAGATAATGTATAAAGATGACATAATGTATAAAGATGACAGATAATGTATAAAGATGACAGATAATGTATAAAGATGACAGATAATGTATAAAGATGACAGATAATGTATAAAGATGACAAAGATGATTATGCAGTAGAAAAACAAAAAAAGGTAGCAATAGCCATGCTGAAATCAAAATGATCATGTGATGGCTATTTTTAGAACTCAAATGTTATACCTGGAACAGCTGCTGGTACTGTTCTGCTCAGAGCTTGCACCGTTGCTCTTCCTATGTCTTGGGGTGTATATTTTTTTGTGGAGCTCTGTCCTGCAGTCACCATGTTGGGTTTCAGGAGAGTACCTTCCAAGTACACGTGGTGGTCAGCCAGTGCTTTGTACACGAATGCTAGAACCTGTCAAATTTTCAAGTAATTTTTCCACTTCAGATTTTAATTTTAAAAAATATTCTACAATCTCTAAGCCAAACAAGTTCACAATATTAAATCTAAATATTAATAGTTTAACAATACATGTGCTAAATATTAATGGTTCTATGATGCAGAAGTAAGACAATAAGCTTAGATCAATACTAGATCTTATTTGGAAACATAAATAAATAAGGTAATTGCTGAACTGATAAAAAATGCTGTGGTGTAATTAATTTTTGCTCACTTTTTTCAACCTGAAGGTGTATGTATAAATTAAGCTGAAGTGTACTTAATTTTTAGCATATTTCGATGTATGATATGCCATTTTGAAGATATATAAACGAATGTATTATTAAATGAAGCTAAAAGACTGATAAATGTGCATATGTTATGGTAGATATTAGAAATAATATGCGATTTGTTGACCAAAACTTAAAAGTTGTTGAAAATTGTAAATTTATGGTAAAATTCTGATTTTCTAAGGCATTTAATGCCTTTCTCAAGGTGATATTGGGTAATGTGTCCAATAATAAGTAAAAAAGTCTAATCACTTACAAGTCTACTAATTGTTATACCATTGGTAACTTTGGTGGGTCACTCCAACCACATTTTTGGTTCGATTTATTATTATTTCAGGTAAATAGCTCCCCACGTCCACACTCAAATCTATATCCATTATGTTAGTTTGTACTTGATTGCTCCTTCTGTTGTTATATATTACTGCTCGTTGCCCTATTACATCTAGGGTGAAATCTCCTAATGATTATATGCGTTCTCACGAAATCCAACAACATAAATATGGGCTCTGTAACTGGCCCAACCAACGACAAGGAATTAAAGTCATTTCCCTTCATAAACAAACTCATTTTTCTTTAATACACATATTTGATTCCATTGTAGCATACATATCCGTTCTCATATATTGATCCATAAATCATCATGACAGGATTAATCCTGTTTCAAGAGTATCCATTCATTATATCATCCACATACTTTAAAAAGGCACCACTACGTAAGGGGTTCCCATTGGAACGCAAGTTGAGAAACAGCCAAAACACAGCTGCCACACTGTTCGAAGGTTTTCGTAAAACCTCGTTTCTACACAAAACATTCATACGTCATATCTTGGGTGCACCTCACTTTCAATATTCCCAATAGTGCCGCACATTTATTAGCACCGACTCAAACTCAATAAATATAACATGTGGTGTGCATGGGCAGACACCGCATATTACACCCCCCCCCCCCCCCACACACACACACACACGCTACTGGAAACTGCTAGTTTCCAGGCCGTCATCCTAAATAAATGACTTACTGTTGGTAGCATCACCACTACGCTTAATCAATTCATAATGATCGATTACCATATATTCATGTATACACGATGCATAAATTCTTATTTAACATGCACGTGAATATTTCATAGTCGTAAATAGCTAACCATGAGAATTATAATGATAAAATGGAAACTTATATTCCATAAAATCGACAATCGATGATATCGTATACGATGAGTGAAATGAAGTTAAAATATGTATCAACAACTTGTGATCAACATGTGAACGCTAAGGAAATATCACTACATAATCTACACATCCCTCAAATATAAATAGAAATAATGTTTGTCATCACTTCCCATACCCAGGAATGTCTCTACCATATAGTTCAATGTATTACTCTCGAAAGTGTATCCGCAATTACATTATTATGTCCCTCTATATGTAGGATATCGAAGTCATAAGCTTGCAATTGTAGCGCAAACCTTGTAAGTCTTGCACTAGGTGATTTACAGGTTTGGAGATATGTTAACGCTCTCTGATCTGTCATTATAGTAAAATGCATACCTACCACACATTTTTGAAGTTTATTCAAAGTCTATACCATACCCAATAGTTCTCTGTCGAAAATAGAGTATTTGGATTCAGTTACAACAGTTTCCTACTCAAGTAGCAGATCAGATGAAACTTGCCATCAAAACTTGGCCCCAAACACCCACCTATTGCGTGGAGCGAAGCATCTGTTACAACTAAAATCTTGCACTAGATCACAAAGTGTTTCAGTACACTGTTAGTTAGTTTTACTACTATACAAAGACTGGTGCTAGAAGGCGCTCAGTGCCAAAATGAATACACCTCTGAGCTACTGTGAGTGACTAACAACAGTTAATATCTTAACAATTACAGGAACATTCCCAAAGGACCACCAATTCTTGTCTCTATCCTGGGTATTTTATTACTATGTCAGCGATTTATTTTATTACTATGTCAGCGATTTATTTTATTAGCTATGTCAGTGATTTATTTTATTACTATGTCAGCAATTTATTTTATTAGCTATGTCAGCGATTTATTTTATTAGCTATGTGCAAATACTTGCAGGTTATCTTAAATGTATGTATTGATTAGAATTTTATTTTACACTGTGTTGCAAAACAGTCAAAGACATAAATGAAAATATGATTCTGTGACATGCCAGTTAGCACATGGAATAAATAACGAACTGGTTTATAACCAAAAAAAGCCTAGATTTAACACATTAACTACCGAATTGAAAAACACACTGTGGCCGAATTAAATTTTGTTCCCATTTTCATCCTGTAGGTGTTTGTACAAAGTAAGCTGTAGTTTTTGTAATTGTTTACAGATTTTTATGAATTACACGTCATTTTAAAGATAAATGAATGTACTATTACAATAAGCTTACTTACTTAGTCGTTCCCCTTCTACCGTGAGGTGTAGAGGTGCATTACAATAAGCACCATTTGTAATTCTAACAGAGGTTGTTGCTATTTAATGGCCATGGATGGCCGAGGACTTGCAATATTTTCACAAACAATTATAACTGCTTGCGCCCCATTTCTATCAAAATCACTATTTCAATTAATGTGCACACCATTTTCACTCTTGTCCTCATCGCTAGATCTATCAGTCAATTGTTGAAACAAGTTTCTAGCCTATTTAGCCATTAGATGAGATGTACAAGCATTTTTTGTGGCCCTATCACTAGTTGCCACGGTAAACAGTTTTACACGATTTGGTAACTAACCCAAAACACTGAAAAATATGAACATAATATCAATTTTCCAGTGTTCTACAACAACCAAGCTTTGGGAATTTGTTTTCCGGTGGCAACTTAAAATCTCGAACCAGATCAGAATGTGTTTCAGTACATTTTTCATTCGTTTTATCACTAAACATACATCGACACTTTGAGCGGCTCGCGGTCCAAATGATAGGATTTCAAAAGCCAGTCCCACCGGCTCATGGTAGTTAATGTGTTTAAGACTGACCCTGTTTGGAATTTATATTTTGTTTCTCTTCTCACCATTTTTCTTTTACCCCTAAGTAGTTGCTGGTGGTCTCTGAGGGGAAACAACCCTTCCTCTCCCTCAGGCATTTTAAAAGAGTGGCTCAGAGGTATGGTGTCAACCTCTAATTCTAAAGGCACCAGGTTTGCGCCCAGCACAGGCAATATAATTTATGAAATATTTTTTAATAATCAGTTGTTCCTCATGATGTCATACTCCCCGAATCTCTCAGATGCCTAGCTTTTTAGGATAAGAGCAAACAAAATAGGTCATGTGTGCAAGTTAAAAATTCCTCGGCAGTTGGACACCATAAACAGTAAGTCACATGGCCGCTGCCCTAGCAAAATTTAAAAGTAGGAAACCTACCCAACACAAAAATATTTATAGAATGTGTTATTCCTGAATACACACATTGGGACCCTTGCCGGTGCTACAGAGTTTGTGCACAGTGCTAAGGTCCTTCTTGTGTGAAGTAAGGGAGGCAATCAATGAAGATGGCCCTTAAAACCAAATCAATGAACAGAGGCAATTAATCTGATGTTGTGCATGATGCTAGCAAACTCATCATGTACAACACATTGGTACAGAAACAAAACCACATCAAAGCTCTGGTCCAGGGTCAGTCCAAGGGGACTGGCTGGATTGGTGGCCCCATGCTCCATAGTGTTCAAATTAAAATAGTTTTTTTTAATCCTTTTTTTCTGTTGTTCCTTATCACCATTTTTATTATTCCTGTTAATATTTCCTTTAATATTTTAGTTCCCTTTTATCTACTTTATACTCTACTTTGTCGAGTGGCCATCTTGTCCACACTGGATTATGCGGGCAGTGACTTTCAGGTAATTTTTATGTGATATAATTTCATGTATTTAAGTTAGTTCTCACTTTCTTTGTCTTCTGTTTTTGTTAGTTTGTCCCTGACAAATCGCAGGAATTGTCTTTACTCTTTGTCCCAGTATAGACACAGTACCTACATTTGTTTACTACATAACTTCAAATGCCATTGCTGCATAAGACAGGCATCAAACCTACATGATTTCAGTCAAACAAGAGTTGTTCTATAACCATTAAGTCAAACAATAACAGATTTACTGACATAGTTCTGTAAATTATGTATAAATATTCTTGGTAAATAAATAACTGCGTTGTAACTCACCTCCTCAGTTGCACGCTGTGCTGTTTCTAGGTCATGGTCACCGTCTGGCAGTACCTCAGGTTCAACAATAGGCACCAGACCATTCTGCTCACAAACAAATAATTTTTTTTTAATGTAGCTTGCACAACTTAGAATAAAAGGACTTAAATGTTACAACAAGATCACCAATGAGGAACTGAGGAAACTAATCAGACAAATATTCATGGAACAAGAGGTGAAGAAAAGGTGCTGGCTTTGATAGCATTAGAAGGTAGCCCTTGCCCTGGAACCTCCAGGGTAAGAGAAACAGAGGAAGACACGAAAAAGACATGGAGAAGAGATTTAGAGACATACATGAAAAAGATGAGGAAGATTGAGAGATGACTACTGCAGATTCAAATACCACCTGACCTGTTCAACAAACAAAAAATCTGAGACAGTCAGTCATGTGACCATGTTGGGACAACAAACAATGAATAAAACAATGTCCTCTGAGAATGCTGGGACTACAAGAACAGCCAGACTGACCAAATGACCCTCAGCAACCTAGATTGACAGCATGACCCTCAGCAACTTAGACTGACTGCATGACCCTCAGCAACCTAGATTGACAACATGACCCTCAACAACTCAGACTGACTGCATGACCCTCAGCAACCTAGATTGACAGCATGACCCTCAGCAACCTAGATTGAAAGCATGACCCCTGCAACCTAGATTGACAGCATGACCCTCAGCAACCTAGATTGACAGTATGATCCTCAGCAACCTAGATTGACAGCATGATCCTCATCAACTCAGACTGACAGTATGACCCTCAGCAACCCCTCTGAGAGAGAAAATGTATGCCAATGACAGAAGCCTGAGAGAGTCTGCCAGTTAATGAGAGAAGTATATGTTATTTATATGAGAGTGAACAACGAAGAAGGAAAACGAATGCCACAGTTTAAAAAAGCATGCACAGCTTATCTGTGGGCACAGGTATACAAGTAAATATAGTATTCATCATCACTGTCTCATTTCAGCTTCTCAAGAAGTAGAAGCTTTCAACAAACTTATGTCAACTTTTCCTGTCGCATGCCATCAACAAACTTATGTCAAATCTTCATGTCCCATGCCATCAACAAACTTATGTCAACTCTTCATGTCCCATGCCATCAACAAACTTATGTCAATTCTTCATGTCCCATGCAATCAACAAACTCATGTCAACTCTTCCAGTCCTGTGCCATCAACAAACTTATGTCAATTCTTCATGTCCCATGCCATCAACAAACTTATGTCAAATCTTCATGTCCCATGCCATCAACAAACTTATGTCAAATCTTCATGTCCCATGCCATCAACAAACTTATGTCAACTCTTCATGTCCCATGCCATCAACAAACTTATGTCAACTCTTCATGTCCCATGCCATCAACAAACTTATGTCAACTCTTCATGTCCCATGCCATCAACAAACTCATGTCAACTCTTCATGTCCAGTGCCATCAACAAACTTATGTCAACTCTTCATGTCCAGTGCCATCAACAAACTTATGTCAACTCTTCATGTTCCATGCCATCAACAAATGTATGTCAACTCTTCTTGTCCTGTGCCATCAACAAACTTATGTCAACTCTTCCTGTCCCATGCCATCAACAGATTTATGTCAACTCTTCATGTTCCGTGCCATCAACAAACTTATGTCAACTCTTCATGTCCCTTGCCATCAACAAACTCATGTCAACTCTTCATGTCCCATGCCATCAACAAACTTATGTCAACTCTTCATGTCCCATGCCATCAACAAACTTATGTCAACTCTTCATGTAACATGCCATCAACAAACTCATGTCAACTCTTCCAGTCCTGTGCCATCAACAAACTCATGTCAACTCTTCATGTCCTGTGCCATCGACAAACTTATGTCAACTCTTCATGTCCCATGCCATCAACAAACTTATATCAACTCTTCATGTCTCATGCCATAAACAAACTTATGTCAACTCTTCATGTCCCATGCCATCAACAAATATATATCAACTCTTCTTGTCCTGTGCCATCAACAAACTTATGTCAACTCTTCCTGTCCCATGCCATCAACAGATTTATGTCAACTCTTCATGTTCCATGCCATCAACAAACTTATGTCAACTCTTCATGTCCCATGCCATCAACAAACTCATGTCAACTCTTCATGTCCCGTGCCATCAACAAACTTATGTCAACTCTTCATGTCTCATGCCATCAACAAACTTAAGTCAACTCTTCATGTCTCATGCCATCAACAAACTTATATCAACTCTTCATGTAACATGTAATCAACAAACGTATATCAACTCTTCATGTCCTGTGCCATCAACAAACTTATGTCAACTCTTCATGTCCCATGCCATCAACAAACTTATGTCAACTCTTCATGTTCTGTGCTATCAACAAACTTATGTCAACTCTTCATGTCCCATGCCATCAACAAACTTATGTCAACTTGTCATGTCCCATGCCACCAACAAACTTATGTCAACTCATCATGTCCCATGCTTCAACAAACTTATGTCAACTCATCATGTCTTGTGCCACCAACAAACTTAAATCAACTCATCATGTCCATTCTTCTTCTTCCGTCCTTAGCCACCAACCGTCAAAGCAGTCAGTGGCCATTACGCCTAGTGGCGTCTTAGGGCAACAGCAGATAGGTTTTCTTTGCCATTGTTTCCCATCACGCCTATTGGCGTCTTTAGGGCAACGGCAAATCAATCCATTTGCTGTTGTTTCCGTAATCGAAGTGACTGGCAAACGGGTGATCAGCCCGTTGGTATCATGTCCATGCCATCAACAAACTTATGTCAACTCATCATGTCTTGTGCCACCAACAAACTTATGTCAACTCATCATGTCCCATGCCATCAACAAACTTATGTCAACTTGTCATGTCCCATGCCACCAACAAACTTATGTCAACTCGTCATGTTCCATGCCACCAACAAACTTATGTCAACTCATCATGTCCTGTGCCATCAACAAACTTATGTCAACTCATCATGTCCAATGCCACCAACAAACGTATGTCAACTCATCATGTCCTGTGTCATCAACAAACTTATGTCAACTCATCATGTCCCATGTCATCAACAAACTTAAGTCAACTCATCATGTCCCATGCCATCAACAAACTTATGTCAACTCATCATGTCCCATGCCATCAACAAACTTATGTCAACTCATCATGTCTCATGCCATCAACAAACTTATGTCAACTTGTCATGTCCCATGCCACCAACAAACTTATGTCAACTTGTCATGTTCCATGCCACCAACAAACTTATGTCAACTCATCATGTCCTGTGCCATCAACAAACTTATGTCAACTCATCATGTCCAATGCCACCAACAAACGTATGTCAACTCATCATGTCCTGTGCCATCAACAAACTTATGTCAACTCATCATGTCCCATGTCATCAACAAACTTAAGTCAACTCATCATGTCCCATGCCATCAACAAACTTATGTCAACTCATCATGTCCCATGCCATCAACAAACTTATGTCAACTCATCATGTCCCATGCCATCAACAAACTTATGTCAACTCGTCATGTCCCATGTCATCAACAAACTTATGTCAACTCGTCATGTCCTGTGCCATCAACAAACTCATGTCAACTCATCATGTCCTGTGCCATCAACAAACTTATGTCAACTCATCATGTCCCATGTCATCAACAAACTTATGTCAACTCATCATGTCCCATGTCATCAACAAACTTATGTCAACTCGTCATGTCCCATGCCATCAACAAACTTATGTCAACTCATCATGTCCCATGCCATCAACAAACTTATGTCAACTCATCATGTCCCATGCCATCAACAATTTTATGTCAACTCATCATGTCCTGTGCCATCAACAAACTTATGTCAACTCGTCATGTCCCATGCCATCAACAAACTTATGTCAACTCGTCATGTCCCATGCCATCAACAAACTTATGTCAACTCATCATGTCCCATGCCATCAACAAACTTATGTCAACTCATCATGTCCCATGCCATCAACAAACTTATGTCAACTCTTCATGTAACATGCCATTAACAAACTCATGTCAACTCTTCCAGTCCTGTGCCATCAACAAACTCATGTCAACTCTTCCTGTCCTGTGCCATCGACAAACTTATGTCAACTCTTCATGTCCCATGCCATCAACAATCTCATGTCAACTCTTCATGTCCAGTGCCATCAACAAACTTATGTCAACTCTTCATGTCTCATGCCATCAACAAACATATATCAACTCTTCATGTCTCATGCCATAAACAAACTTATGTCAACTCTTCATGTCATATGCCATCAACAAATATATATCAACTCTTCTTGTCCTGTGCCATCAACAAACTTATGTCAACTCTTCTTGTCCCATGCCATCAACAGATTTATGTCAACTCTTCATGTTCCATGCCATCAACAAACTTATGTCAACTCTTCATGTCCCATGCCATCAACAAACTCATGTCAACTCTTCATGTCCCGTGCCATCAACAAACTTATGTCAACTCTTCATGTCTCATGCCATCAACAAACTTAAGTCAACTCTTCATGTCTCATGCCATCAACAAACTTATATCAACTCTTCATGTAACATGTAATCAACAAACGTATATCAACTCTTCATGTCCTGTGCCATCAACAAACTTATGTCAACTCTTCATGTCCCATGCCATCAACAAACTTATGTCAACTCTTCATGTTCTGTGCTATCAACAAACTTATGTCAACTCTTCATGTCCCATGCCATCAACAAACTTATGTCAACTTGTCATGTCCCATGCCACCAACAAACTTATGTCAACTCATCATGTCCCATGCTTCAACAAACTTATGTCAACTCATCATGTCTTGTGCCACCAACAAACTTAAATCAACTCATCATGTCCATGCCATCAACAAACTTATGTCAACTCATCATGTCTTGTGCCACCAACAAACTTATGTCAACTCATCATGTCCCATGCCATCAACAAACTTATGTCAACTTGTCATGTCCCATGCCACCAACAAACTTATGTCAACTCATCATGTTCCATGCCACCAACAAACTTATGTCAACTCATCATGTCCTGTGCCATCAACAAACTTATGTCAACTCATCATGTCCCATGCCACCAACAAACGTATGTCAACTCATCATGTCCTGTGCCATCAACAAACTTATGTCAACTCATCATGTCCCATGTCATCAACAAACTTAAGTCAACTCATCATGTCCCATGCCATCAACAAACTTATGTCAACTCATCATGCCCCATGCCATCAACAAACTTATGTCAACTCATCATGTCCCATGCCATCAACAAACTTATGTCAACTCATCATGTCCCATGTCATCAACAAACTTATGTCAACTCGTCATGTCCTGTGCCATCAACAAACTCATGTCAACTCATCATGTCATGTGCCATCAACAAATGTATGTCAACTCATCATGTCCCATGTCATCAACAAACTTATGTCAACTCATCATGTCCCATGTCATCAACAAACTTACGTCAACTCGTCATGTCCCATGCCATCAACAAACTTATGTCAACTCATCATGTCCCATGCCATCAACAAACTTATGTCAACTCATCATGTCCCATGCCATCAACAATTTTATGTCAACTCATCATGTCCTGTGCCATCAACAAACTTATGTCAACTCGTCATGTCCCATGCCATCAACAAACTTATGTCAACTCATCATGTCCCATGCCATCAACAAACTTATGTCAACTCATCATGTCCCATGCCATCAACAAACTTATGTCAACTCTTCATGTCCCATGCCATCAACAAACTTATGTCAACTCTTCATGTCCTGTGCCATCAACAAATTCATGTCAACTCATCATGTCCCATGCCACCAACAAACGTATGTCAACTCATCATGTCCTGTGCCATCAACAAACTTATGTCAACTCATCATGTCCCATGTCATCAACAAACTTAAGTCAACTCATCATGTCCCATGCCATCAACAAACTTATGTCAACTCATCATGTCCCATGCCATCAACAAACTTATGTCAACTTATCATGTCCCATGCCATCAACAAACTTATGTCAACTTGTCATGTCCCATGTCATCAACAAACTTATGTCAACTCGTCATGTCCTGTGCCATCAACAAACTTATGTCAACTTATCATGTCCCATGCCATCAACAAACTTATGTCAACTTATCATGTCCCATGCCATCAACAAACTTATGTCAACTCGTCATGTCCCATGCCATCAACAAACTTATGTCAACTCGTCATGTCCCATGCCATCAATAAACTTATGTCAACTCTTCATGTCTCGTGCCATCAACAAACTTATGTCAACTCTTCATGTCTCGTGCCATCAACAAACTTATGTCAATTCATCATGTCCCGGGCCATCAACAAACTCATGTCAACTCTTCATGTCCCGTGCCATCAGCTCAAGGTCTTCATCATCCCCTTTATGTCTGTCTCTAGTTCTCTTCTCCGCATGTTCTTTGGTCCCCCTCTATCTCTTGCCATGAGGATTCCAGAACAAGGACTGCCTTGCTGTTTTTGATTAACTAGGGTTGCTCAGTCCATCACTCTTTCACAGCCAATGCCAAGCTGACAAATGTGCACATGTTCTGTAGCTGTTGAGTTGTGCTGTATAGAGTGTGTGTGATTGTTGGGGAGTCCTGCAACACCTTTCTTCTTCTCGGGAAAGTTCAGGGCAAGTGAGCAGCTCATGCTGAACTGTGTCATTTGGATGGGTACAGTTGAGTCTGGTGTGTTCTGTTCTTAGTTGGAAGATTGTGCTCTGCTCCATAAATCATAAGTTATTAATGTTGTCATTTTTTTTGGGATGGGCTATTTCTTTACACAAGGCACTTCCAGTAGACTATTTTCACCATCAGCTTAGCAATTCCTCTTTGAAGCTGTTTTGCAGTATTCGTTCAGCTGTCTGCATGTTGACTGGGGGTGTTTGAGCAATGCTTGCTCCTAATTTTGCAAGTCCGGCTGCTTCATCATTGCTTGGTATGTCTGTGTCATGCTATCTGCTAGAAAGTGACTCTGATTTGTCTTATCAGAGACACCATGGAACTATAAAACTCATCACTTACTGACCACAACCACACAAAAGCACAATGCACTGTTAACAATAAAACAGTAAGACAGTGCACAAAACTCACCTGCTGGCAGATGCTGGCATAACGAGCCAGCACATTTGCATTCTCAATAAGAGCCTGGTAAGATGGTGTATGCGCAGAGACCCTCAATGCACACCGCCACTTGGCAAAACCACAGCCTCCCTTTTTGTACTCGGCAGCTCGTTCAGCAAGACCATCCAACCCTTGAGACCAAAGTTATTAACTAAAATCAGAAGATCACTTTTATAGATCAGTACAAAGCGATTAACTAGAATTAGTCAATCACTTCTATAGATCAATATAAAGCTATTAACTAGAATCAGTCAATCACTTCTATAGATCAATATAAAGCTATTAACTAGAATCAGTCAATCACTTCTATAGATCAATACAAAGTTATTAACTAGAATTAGTCAATCATTTCTATAGATTACAGAGCTATTAACTAGAACCAGATCATTTCTATAGATCAGTACAAAGCCATTAACTAGAACCAGAAGATCACTTCTATAGATCAGTACAAAGTTATTAACTAGAATTAATCAATCATTTCTATAGATTACAGAGCTATTAACTAGAACCAGATCATTTCTATAGATCAGTACAAAGCTATTAACTAGAGCCAGAAGATCACTTCTATAGATCAGTACAAAGCTATTAGCTAGAACCAGTCAATCCCTTCTATAGAGAAATACAAAGCTATTAACTAGAATCAGTCAATCATTTCTATAGATCAGTACAAACCTATTAACTAGAATCAGTCAATCACTTCTATAGATCAGTACAAAGTTATTAACTAGAATCAGTCAATCACTTCTATAGATCAGTACAAAGTTATTAACTAGAATCAGTCAATCACTTTTATAGATCAGTACAAAGCTATTAATTAGAATCAGTCAATCAATTCTATAGATCAGTACAAAGCTATTAACTAGAATCAGTCAATCACTTCTATAGATCAGTACAAAGGTATTAACTAGAATCAGTCAATCACTTCTATAGATCAGTACAAAGCTATTAACCAGAATCAGTCAATCACTTCTATAGATCAGTACAAAGCTATTAACTAGAATCCGTCAATCACTTCTATAGATCAGTACAAAGCTATTAACTAGAATCAGTCAATCACTTCTATAGAGCAATACTATCCTAATCTTTTATGTAACAAAACATTCATTCCCTACTCCCCAGCTCCCTATAGGGCAAACCTTCTTACCTGTTGGCTCCCCAGGGAACACAGGCCTCTAACAAAGGTCGTGTCACGTCATCTCCAGGTCTTGTCATGTCTTCATCATCAATGTCATTTTGTTCTCCAGTTCTTGTCCCATATATTCTTTGGCCATCTGCTACCTCTCTTACCGTGGTGGTTCCAGAACAAGGACTACATTGTAATGCTATTAACAGGTTGTTCTATCCATTGCCAGCATCTTCTAATCATCTCTTTTTCCACTGGCACTTGTCTGATTCTTGTCATCAGTTCCAAATTAGTGATCTTGTCATCCCGTTTAAAAACCAAAAAAAAAAGTGAATCAACGACCCAGATTCCTTTTGGCTTTGTCTGGGTAGTCTTGAGCCTCCTGACCAGAAGACCTTCTATCTTGGATGGCTGTTTTGAATTTTTTTAGTTGACTTGTTTTCTGGCTGAAAGTTTCTATAGGATGGGATGGCTGGTGTCATGCCCAACTTTCCTTAGTCACTTTTTACAACATGCGCTGTAGTTACGTGCATTACTATTTATTTACCCCCCCCCCCCCCCCCCCCCCCCCCTTTCCTGTTTTCAGACCCTGATAATATACAGATCCTGGAGAAATAAATTAACATGAAGGTTTCGTCCTGTGCCATCCACTCAAGGCCTTGCCATGTCTTTGTTATGATTTATGTCTCCTTCTCCAAGTGCTTTTGGGTCTCCCCATATTTCTCTTACGCTGGAGGTTCCAGAAAAAGAACTGACATGTAATGCTATTAACAGTTTTCCTCAATGCAGCTCTGAAACATCGAGAACAAGAAAACAATAACCAGACTGCCATAAAGGTTTAAAACAGAAGGACTGAAATGATATGAAAAATGACCAGAGAAATGCCAGTGGAACAATCTGTGTGGACAACGAACTCACACTGGATATGACAATGACTTAGGAAACCAGCGGATAGCATTATTAGGCAGACCTTGTTCTGGAAGGATTGTACCAGGTAAGCCTTAGATAGCATTATTAGGCAGACCTTGTTCTGGAAGGATTGTACCAGGTAAGCCTTAGATAGCATTATTAGGCAGACCTTGTTCTGGAAGGATTGTACCAGGTAAGCCTTAGAAAGCATTATTAGGCAGACCTTGTTCTGGAAGGATTGTACCAGGTAAGCCTTAGATAGCATTATTAGGCAGACCTTGTTCTGGAAGGATTGTACCAGGTAAGCCTTAGATAGCATTATTAGGCAGACCTTGTTCTGGAAGGATTGTACCAGGTAAGCCTTAGATAGCATTATTAGGCAGACCTTGTTCTGGAAGGATTGTACCAGGTAAGCCTTAATTTTGCACAAATATATGAGACCAACGCAGGAATACAACTACGATGTGAGCTGTCATCACTACTGTTGAACATTTATAATGCCAAGGTAACACCATAGCAAAACCTGAAATTTAACACAAGGCTGCACATGGTGTTCCTGGCAATGGACCCTCCAAGTTGCGGTAGCGAAGCAGTGGTTTTGTGCATGTAGAGCTCAGCCCTGTTCATGATAACAGCAGGCAGTCACATCTCTGTATCATGGCTTGATGGAGGTCTCACAGAAAGCTCCACTCTTGCAATGAGAAGTGGGTGTGTAGTCAGTAAGCCTGTGTCACTTTCTACCCATCCTCTCCATCTTGTCGGAAGGTGGCCAGCGGTTCTTGCCTAAGCAAAGAAAGCAAAATAGCCAGGGTCGCTGGGATCTGCACAGCTGCCATCTCCTTTAGTGTGAAAAGAAGCAGATGCTCTAACCATTCTGCCACTACATGCCCAAATCAGAATATTCATATGATAAAATTCATTTCACTGACAAAAGCAGAGGGTGTCACTAATTCTCACCTTGTGTTGTGCCTTCTTCAAAGGTTCCTCCCAGGGGAACAACACCTGTATCCACCTTGATACCTGGAATGATGCCTTGCTCTTGCAGCAACTAGCAGTGATTTAACACATATATAAAAAAAAAGATGTTAGTCAGGTTTAACAAGATTTTTTCCAAATACAAAACATTCTACTAAAGTCTGCAACACAACAATGCAACACAACAATGCCATTAAATACGAGACAACAAGGCGCGTTGTATTTCTAACTTCCCTTCTTTCAGATTTGTTATTACGAGTATATCTGTAATTCAGGAATTTATTTGCTCTCATTACATGGCAGTCTACAGTCTTCTGATGCTGTTCTGCAACTTTAAAACCAGCTGTTTCCCCATGACAGATCTCAGCTTTAAGATGTGTTTCTATTATGTGTCTTCATGTATCTCTGCCACTGGCATCCCACATCACAGTTACTAGGTACAGGGTTCAAAACCCAGTTTGTAATGAAAGCTCATGTTGTCCTGTCCCATGCCTTCAGCTCAAGGTTTCCATGGCTACTTTATCCCTGTCAGTTCCATCTTCAGTTCTCTTCTCCATGCGTCTGTCATACTCCCTCGACCTCTCTTAACCTGTGGATTCCAGAAACATGACAGTCTTGTAATGCTATGAACAGTCCTGCATGTGTGTCCTGTCCATGCCCTGCAATATGTCTCTTGTTCTACATAGATTAAGACTTGTATTACTGTATCACAACTCTATTAAATCAATAATTTACAGCCAATTCCATCATACTGCAACATCCCTGGCAATGAAAAGGCTGACAGACTGCCAAAGGAAGGTTGAAAACTAGATCAACCAGATATAAGTAGCATTTATGAAGAAGCCAAGAGTTTTATCAGAAGCAGATACAGAAGCAAGAGGGAAGCAGAGCATCCAGGCCACCAGAAAAAATGAAGAACATTACGAGCTTAACAGAAGTGAACAAGTGGTAAACTTCAGACTGTCCACAAATGACAAGAGATTGAGATAACATCTGTTTAACAAGCTAAAGGTAGGAATACCTGATGAGTGTAACTGTGGCACCGAATAAATTTCACTGAAAATCTGGTATTAAAGTGCCTAACATATGACGAACAGAGAAATCACATATGGCCGTCACCAGTACCATTCCTGGAAAATCTCAAAAAGCTACCAACAACCACAGACTGACCACTGATTTCTTTAATCTCATCAATAAGCTACCAACAATCACAGACTGACCACTGATTTCTTTAATCTCATCAATAAGCTACCAACAACCACAGACTGACCACTGATTTCTTTAATCTCATCAATAAGCTACCAACAACCACAGACTGACCACTGATTTCTTTAATCTCATCAATAAGCTACCAACAACCACAGACTGACCACTGATTTCTTTAATCTCATCAATAAGCTACCAACAACCACAGACTGACCACTGATTTCTTTAATCTCATCAATAAGCTACCAACAACCACAGACTGACCACTGATTTCTTTAATCTCATCAATAAGCTACCAACAACCACAGACTGACCACTGATTTCTTTAATCTCATCAATAAGCTACCAACAACCACAGACTGACCACTGATTTCTTTAATCTCATCAATAAGCTACCAACAACCACAGACTGACCACTGATTTCTTTAATCTCATCAATAAGCTACCAACAACCACAGACTGACCACTGATTTCTTTAATCTCATCAATAAGCTACCAACAACCACAGACTGACCACTGATTTCTTTAATCTCATCAATAAGCTACCAACAACCACAGACTGACCACTGATTTCTTTAATCTCATCAATAAGCTACCAACAACCACAGACTGACCACTGATTTCTTTAATCTCATCAATAAGCTACCAACAACCACAGACTGACCACTGATTTCTTTAATCTCATCAATAAGCTACCAACAACCACAGACTGACCACTGATTTCTTTAATCTCATCAATAAGCTACCAACAACCACAGACTGACCACTGATTTCTTTAATCTCATCAATAAGCTACCAACAACCACAGACTGACCACTGATTTCTTTAATCTCATCAATAAGCTACCAACAACCACAGACTGACCACTGATTTCTTTAATCTCATCAATAAGCTACCAACAATCACAGACTGACCACTGATTTCTTTAATCTCATCAATAAGCTACCAACAATCACAGACTGACCACTGATTTCTTTAATCTCATCAATAAGCTACCAACAACCACAGACTGACCACTGATTTCTTTAATCTCATCAATAAGCTACCAACAACCACAGACTGACCACTGATTTCTTTAATCTCATCAATAAGCTACCAACAACCACAGACTGACCACTGATTTCTTTAATCTCATCAATAAGCTACCAACAACCACAGACTGACCACTGATTTCTTTAATCTCATCAATAAGCTACCAACAACCACAGACTGACCACTGATTTCTTTAATCTCATCAATAAGCTACCAACAACCACAGACTGACCACTGATTTCTTTAATCTCATCAATAAGCTACCAACAACCACAGACTGACCACTGATTTCTTTAATCTCATCAATAAGCTACCAACAACCACAGACTGACCACTGATTTCTTTAATCTCATCAATAAGCTACCAACAATCACAGACTGACCACTGATTTCTTTAATCTCATCAATAAGCTACCAACAACCACAAACTGACCACTGATTTCTTTAATCTCATCAATAAGCTACCAACAACCACAGACTGACCACTGATTTCTTTAATCTCATCAATAAGCTACCAACAAGCACAGACTGACCACTGATTTCTTTAATCTCATCAATAAGCTACCAACAACCACAGACTGACCACTGATTTCTTTATTCTCATCAATAAGCTACCAACAACCACAGACTGACCACTGATTTCTTTAATCTCATCAATAAGCTACCAACAACCACAGACTGACCACTGATTTCTTTATTCTCATCAATAAGCTACCAACAACCACAGACTGACCACCGATTTCTTTAATCTCATCAATAAGCTACCAACAACCACAGACTGACCACCGATTTCTTTAATCTCATCAATAAGCTACCAACAACCACAGACTGACCACCGATTTCTTTAATCTCATCAATAAGCTACCAACAACCACAGACTGACCACCGATTTCTTTAATCTCATCAATAAGCTACCAACAACCACAGACTGACCACTGATTTCTTTAATCTCATCAATAAGCTACCAACAACCACAGACTGACCACTGATTTCTTTAATCTCATCAATAAGCTACCAACAACCACAGACTGACCACTGATTTCTTTAATCTCATCAATAAGCTACCAACAACCACAGACTGACCACTGATTTCTTTATTCTCATCAATAAGCTACCAACAACCACAGACTGACCACTGATTTCTTTAATCTCATCAATAAGCTACCAACAACCACAGACTGACCACCGATTTCTTTAATCTCATCAATAAGCTACCAACAACCACAGACTGACCACCAATTTCTTTAATCTCATCAATAAGCTACCAACAACCACAGACTGACCACTGATTTCTTTAATCTCATCAATAAGCTACCAACAACCACAGACTGACCACTGATTTCTTTAATCTCATCAATAAGCTACCAACAACCACAGACTGACCACTGATTTCTTTAATCTCATCAATAAGCTACCAACAACCACAGACTGACCACTGATTTCTTTAATCTCATCAATAAGCTACCAACAACCACAGACTGACCACTGATTTCTTTAATCTCATCAATAAGCTACCAACAACCACAGACTGACCACTGATTTCTTTAATCTCATCAATAAGCTACCAACAACCACAGACTGACCACTGATTTCTTTAATCTCATCAATAAGCTACCAACAACCACAGACTGACCACTGATTTCTTTAATCTCATCAATAAGCTACCAACAACCACAGACTGACCACTGATTTCTTTAATCTCATCAATAAGCTACCAACAACCACAGACTGATCACTGATTTCTTTAATCTCATCAATAAGCTACCAACAACCACAGACTGACCACTGATTTCTTTAATCTCATCAATAAGCTACCAACAACCACAGACTGACCACTGATTTCTTTAATCTCATCAATAAGCTACCAACAACCACAGACTGACCACTGATTTCTTTAATCTCATCAATAAGCTACCAACAACCACAGACTGACCACTGATTTCTTTAATCTCATCAATAAGCTACCAACAACAACCACAGACTGACCACTGATTTCTTTAATCTCATCAATAAGCTACCAACAACCACAGACTGACCACTGATTTCTTTAATCTCATCAATAAGCTACCAACAACCACAGACTGACCACTGATTTCTTTAATCTCATCAATAAGCTACCAACAACCACAGACTGACCACTGATTTCTTTAATCTCATCAATAAGCTACCAACAATCACAGACTGACCACTGATTTCTTTAATCTCATCAATAAGCTACCAACAACCACAGACTGACCACTGATTTCTTTAATCTCATCAATAAGCTACCAACAACCACAGACTGACCACTGATTTCTTTAATCTCATCAATAAGCTACCAACAACCACAGACTGACCACTGATTTCTTTAATCTCATCAATAAGCTACCAACAACCACAGACTGACCACTGATTTCTTTAATCTCATCAATAAGCTACCAACAACCACAGACTGACCACTGATTTCTTTAATCTCATCAATAAGCTACCAACAACCACAGACTGACCACTGATTTCTTTAATCTCATCAATAAGCTACCAACAACCACAGACTGACCACTGATTTCTTTAATCTCATCAATAAGCTACCAACAACCACAGACTGACCACTGATTTCTTTAATCTCATCAATAAGCTACCAACAACCACAGACTGACCACTGATTTCTTTAATCTCATCAATAAGCTACCAACAACCACAGACTGACCACTGATTTCTTTAATCTCATCAATAAGCTACCAACAACCACAGACTGACCACTGATTTCTTTAATCTCATCAATAAGCTACCAACAACCACAGACTGACCACTGATTTCTTTAATCTCATCAATAAGCTACCAACAACCACAGACTGACCACTGATTTCTTTAATCTCATCAATAAGCTACCAACAACCACAGACTGACCACTGATTTCTTTAATCTCATCAATAAGCTACCAACAACCACAGACTGACCACTGATTTCTTTAATCTCATCAATAAGCTACCAACAACCACAGACTGACCACTGATTTCTTTAATCTCATCAATAAGCTACCAACAACCACAGACTGACCACTGATTTCTTTAATCTCATCAATAAGCTACCAACAACCACAGACTGACCACTGATTTCTTTAATCTCATCAATAAGCTACCAACAACCACATTTATTACAAATAAGGGAGGGAAACCTGAGGCCTGTAAACAGTAAATTAATATGAAACAAATATAAAGGTATGTTATCAGGCACTCGCAGGAAATAAAGAAGTAGAACACCAGACAACAGAAAAACAACAGACATGAGTGGCTTACCCAGGATTTGAACACTGGACCTTCCGTGCGACAACCCCGCCTAGCCATGCAAGCGAATCACACTATCCGCTCTGCCATCTACGCATCATCAAAAAATGATGTTTCAATGGCAGGTCAATAGTGCAAACCACAATACACGACACCAGAAGTCCTCCATGGGCAGTTCAGCCTATTAATGACGCAATCACTTCTGTTGTATTTCTATCAAGCAGTATAGGCCGAATCCAACAAGACCCTTAGGACCTTAATACTGTGTCCAGTAAATGATAGTAGACTAGAACAGTGAGAACAGGATAGTGGGTAGGTTTGGTATTGTACAAACATTTATTACAAATAAGGGAGGGAAACCTGAGGCCTGTAAACAGTAAATTAATATGAAACAAATATAAAGGTATGTTATCAGGCACTCGCAGGAAATAAAGAAGTAGAACACCAGACAACAGAAAAACAACAGACTTGAGTGGCTTACCCAGGATTTGAACACTGGACCTTCCGTGCGACAACCCCGCCTAGCCATGCAAGCGAATCACACTATCCGCTCTGCCATCTACGCATCATCAAAAAATGATTTTTCAATGGCCTATTAATGACGCAATCACTTCTGTTTCGCTTGCATGGCTAGGCGGGGTTGTCGCACGGAAGGTCCGGTGTTAAAATCCTGGGTAAGCCACTCATGTCTGTTGTTTTTCTGTTGTCTGGTGTTCTACTTCTTTATTTCCTGCGAGTGCCTGATAACATACCTTTATATTTGTTTCATATTAATTTACTGTTTACAGGCCTCAGGTTTCCCTCCCTTATTTGTAATAAATGTTTGTACAATACCAAACCTACCCACTATCCTGTTCTCACTGTTCTAGTCTACTATCATTTACTGGACACAGTATTAAGGTCCTAAGGGTCTTGTTGGATTCGGCCTATACTGCTTGATAGAAATACAACAGAAGTGATTGCGTCATTAATAGGCTGAACTGCCCATGGAGGACTTCTGGTGTCGTGTATTGTGGTTCGCACTATTGACCTGCCATTGAATCATCATTTTTTGATGATGCGTAGATGGCAGAGCGGATAGTGTGATTCGCTTGCATGGCTAGGCGGGGTTGTCGCACGGAAGGTCCAGTGTTCAAATCCTGGGTAAGCCACTCATGTCTGTTGTTTTTCTGTTGTCTGGTGTTCTACTTCTTTATTTCCTGCGAGTGCCTGATAACATACCTTTATATTTGTTTCATATTAATTTACCAACAACCACAGACTGACCACTGATTTCTTTAATCTCATTCAAGTTGACGTCTGAAGGTGTATGAAGAAGGTCAAGACATAGTCATAAGTGAATTTCTCAGGTTTTGAAACACGGTCTTGACATATCTCGATGATAAATTTTCATATGGTCTTGACATATCTCCATGATAAATGTTAATACGGTCTTGGTGTTTCTCCATGATAAATTTACAATGATATGTGTTGAGGCCACTTCATGGTGTGAAATTAAGCGTGGTGAATTATTAGTAATACCGGGTTTTTCTTCCCACCATGTCGTCCCTCAAATGAATATAGCAGAGATGAGAGTATGGTAAAATGTTACTAGGATATGAGTAACTAAGGATGACATAGAGGAATTGGAAGTGTGACACCCCAGCGGCTAGACGTGTTCTATTATATGGCTGGTACGCCTTTATTAAAAGTGTACTATCCCAAAAGGGATATACAGAAGCTCCGGTAAGACAAAGTGTTCTAATTATGTATTGAATTTAAATATGGAAGAATTGAAAAATGCTGTTATTTTGGGATGCCAAATCCCCCGACACACGGAGATATTTAATAGTGATGAAATAAAAATGATTATTATTTCGGGATGCCAAATTCCCCGACGAATGGAAATGTTTAATACTGACTAGAAGATATTATACTGTTCAAAAGAAGAAACGCAACATTATTGCAGTGGTAATGGACACCAAATTTCAAACTTGTACCAAAATTTTATTTTACGGAATTAATGTTTCACTCTTGGCATGAAGAAACTTTCAGACTGTAACAATGAAATGATGTTCATTAAATTTGGTTTGGACTTTTATTCTTTGCGACTGAGGAGCCTCATCAATGCTGTTCTGGGCATAGCGCTCATGGACTCTGCAGTAAACTCTTCTCCGTCTATCGTGTCGCTGGAGCACAAAAAATGATTCATCACTAAACCAAATCCGTCTCCAGTCATTCCCAACGTTCCATTGATGATGCTGGTTCGCCCACTGCAGTCGGTTCTGGCGATGCCGGTCCGTAAGAACAGAACCTCTGTAGGGTCTTCTAGCCCAAAGACCAGAGTCGTGCAGCCGGTTGCTGACCATTTGATCTGAAATTCGACAAGCTGCTGACATTGACTGGACTGTGGAGGACGTAGATGCAAGTTGATTCCTGAGGTGACGCAGCCGTATAAAGCGGTCTTCGGCAGGAGTTGTGACTCTGGGTCTTCCACTGCGCGGCCGGTCTGCCACTGAGCCAGTTTCTTGAAATCGCCTCCAAAGGAGACTAATGGTGCTTCTAACCACATTAAATTGTCTGGCCACTACACTTTGTGACTGTGCAGTCTGTAAACGTCCAATGATGATGAGTCGTTGTTCTGTAGTGAGATGAGCCATACTTGCGTATTGAATTTTCAACTGAATTTATTCCAGGAGCGTCAATCTTTTATAGGCATTCAATAATATGGTCAGAGAGTTTTGTGTTCAGTAAGTTTCACGAGATTCTCATGAACCTGTCACGAGTTACTGTCAAAAATGTTGTTTTGACCTTGACCTCTTTCATGACCTCACGAATCATGAGGTGAGTACAATTCGGGTAACCACGAGAAGTTAATGACCAGGTAGACACAGTCAATAGGTTGACTGATGTCCAATCAGTGAATATCTTTTATAAAAGTAACACCAAAAAAGTTGCGTTTCTTTTTTTGAACAGTATATAACTAGTCCTGGAGAATAAAATGAGATATTACGGAGTAAATGAATAAGAGGAAAAATGGAAATGAAATAAGAAATCTTGATATAAAACTTTAATACAGATTAAAGTAAGGGGTCACTGAAAGTGAAACTTAGAGAAAGAATGACTTTGGGAAAATGATATTAAACATATGTGGAACTTTAGTTAAAGTGATGTGGAATCATGTAATTTCGTCTTACTAAATGTGCAAGTCGTCAAACTCAAGATGTCTACTTCGTAATTTAAAGTTCAGTTCTACATTCAACTTAAATCGTTGCCATGTAGTTTCTGGGAGTTACATGTAGTTTCTGGGGGTCACATGTAGTTTCTGGGAGTGACTTGTAGTTTCTGGGAGTGACTTGTAGTTTCTGGGAGTTACATGTAGTTTCTGGGAGTGACTTGTAGTTTCTGGGAGTTACATGTAGTTTCTGGGGGTCAAATGTAGTTTCTGGAAGTGACTTGTAGTTTCTGGGAGTTACATGTAGTTTCTGGGGGTCACATGTAATTTCTGGGAGTTATGTGTAGTTTCTGGGAGTTACGTGTAGTTTCTGGGAGTGATTTGTAGTTTCTGGGAGTGACGTGTAGTTTCTGGAGTGACTTGTAGTTTCTGGGAGTTACATGTAGTTTCTGGGAGTGACTTGTAGTTTCTGGGAGGTACATGTAGTTTCTGGGAGTTACATGTAGTTTTTGGGAGTGACTTGTAGTTTCTGGGAGTTACATGTAGTTTCTGAGAGTGACTTGTAGTTTCTGGGAGTTACATGTAGTTTCTGGGAGTTATGTGTAGTTTCTGGGGGTTACATGTAGTTTCTGGGAGTTATGTGTAGTTTCTGGGAGTTACATGTAGTTTCTGGGGGTGATGTATAGTTTCTGGGAGTTATGTGTAGTTTCTGGGAGTTACATGTAGTTTCTGGGCGTTACATGTAGTTTCTGGGCGTTATGTGTAGTTTCTGGAAGTGACGTGTAGTTTCTGGGAGTTACATGTAGTTTCTGGGGGTCACATGTAATTTCTGGGAGTTATGTGTAGTTTCTGGGAGTTACGTGTAGTTTCTGGGAGTGATTTGTAGTTTCTGGGAGTGACTTGTAGTTTCTGGGAGTTACATGTAGTTTCTGGGGGTCACATGTAATTTCTGGGAGTTATGTGTAGTTTCTGGGAGTTACGTGTAGTTTCTGGGAGTTACATGTAGTTTCTGGGAGTTACGTGTAGTTTCTGGGGGGTCACATGTAGTTGCTGGGGTCACATGTAGTTTCTGAGGTCACATGTAGTTTTTGAGGTCACATGTAGTTTCTGAGGTCACATGTAGTTTCTGGGGTCACATGTAGTTTCTGAGGTCACATGTAGTTTCTGGGAGTTACATGTAGTTTCTGGGGGTCACATGTAATTTCTGGGAGTTATGTGTAGTTTCTGGGAGTTATGTGTAGTTTCTGGGAGTGATTTGTAGTTTCTGGGAGTGACTTGTAGTTTCTGGGAGTTACATGTAGTTTCTGGAAGTGACGTGTAGTTTCTGGGAGTTACATGTAGTTTCTGGAAGTGACGTGTAGTTTCTGGGAGTTACATGTAGTTTCTGGGAGTTACGTGTAGTTTCTTGGGGGTCACATGTAGTTTCTGTTGTCACATGTAGTTTCTGAGGTCACATGTAGTTTCTGAGGTCACATGTAGTTTCTGGGGTCACATGTAGTTTCTGGGGTCACATGTAGTTTCTGGGGGTCACATATAGTTTCTGGGGGTCACATGTAGTTTCTGGGGGTCACTGATGAGACAAAGAAAGAACAGGACTACTACTCCCTCAGGCATGTCATACGAGGTCACTAACATGAGGTTGTGTATGAGGTTGTGTATGAGGTTGTACTTAGGGCTGGCAATCTCAGCAAGTTACATAAATTGCTACAGAAAGCACCCCTGGAGGAGCGTGGTAATGCCTTACACAGATTTCCCAGTACAGGGATCAGCTGTAGTGGTGGTTCTATGTTCCACAGGGAGCGACAAGGAAAATGATGGTGATGTGGGCCGAGAACCTAACACCCCCCCCCCCCCCCCCCCCCCCCCCCCCCGAAATATCTACCGTTATCGATTTCTTGCTGCACAAAAATTGTCCTTTAAAGTGTGCAGTTGTCTCCTGTTATTACTAACACTCATGACACATCTTTATCTTCAGCTATTTATGCCGCGTCATCCACAAAGTGTGTTGCCTGCATTTAGCCTTGGACTTTATCTGGCATGTCTGTGTCTGACCCCAATTTGATAAGATAGCAACTGAATTTGCTTAACAGCAATAAGAAAAATGTAAGCCAACTTGGTTCTCCTGCCAATTTTTGGTCAGCACTACATCTTAAGCAAATGTACAGGCTAAGGACACATATAAGTCTTCCCCCCCCCCCCCTTTTTTTTCCCCAAAGGTGCAGGATAGTTATGTTTATATAGCCAAAGAATATTATTGTTCTGTCTTGCCTGTCTTGAGATGTTTGTCTAGCAACAGTGCCCAATGATGTCTGATAATATGAAGTAAAATGTGTTTGCACAACGGAATTCTTGTAATGTTTGGGTGATATCCCTTAACGCAATATCATTTTTATCTAACTAATAAAGAGTGCATTATGAATGGTCATTTCAGCAAAATTGGCAAGTATCAAGTCATGTCAAGTCGCTAATGCCTAAATCTCAAGTCATCTTGAGTAGCTGTGGTGACTTAGGTCCAACTTGAGTCCGAGTTGATTGACTTGAGTCGACAACACTGGCTGTATGTTATATGTATTACACACATCATGTGTTCAAAAATTCATAACAGTAACATATTATTCAGAGCTTCCTTTATATCAGGATTTCATAACCCGCGGTCCACGGATCATTTGGAGGTTTATGAATGGATTCAAGGGAATCCACGTATACAACCTAAAATGGAAACATGGAAAGGTTTTTTTTATTAAGCTTTTATGTCAATTTTCTTCCCAAGAAAGGGTCCATGGCCTTCATCGGACAATAAAAAGGGTTCATATCCTTCAGACAATCAAAGGGGCCCATATCCTTCATTGGACAATTAAAGGGGTTCACAACCTTTATCAGACAATCAAAGAGGTTCACAACCTTCATCATACAATCAAAGAGGTTCATAACCTTCATCAGACAATCAAAGGGGTTCACAACCTTTATCAGACAATCAAAGGTGTTCACAACCTTTATCAGACAATCAAAGAGGTTCACAACCTTCATCAGACAATCAAAGAGGTTCACAACCTTCATCAGACAATCAAAGGGGTTCACAACCTTTATCAGACAATCAAAGGGGTTTACAACCTTCATAAGACAATCAAAGAGGTTCATAACCTTCATCAGACAATCAAAGGGGTTCACAACCTTTATCAGACAATCAAAGGGGTTTATAACCTTATCAGACAATCAAAGAGGTTCACAACCTTCATCATAAATCAAAGAGGTTCACAATCTTTATCAGACAATCAAAGGGGTTCACAACCTTTATCAGACAATCAAAGAGGTTCACAACCTTCATCAGACAATCAAAGGGGCTCACAACCTTTATCAGACAATCAAAGGGGTTCACAACCTTTATCAGACAATCAAAGAGGTTCACAACCTTCATCAGACAATCAAAGAGGTTCATAACCTTCATCAGACAATCAAAGGGGTTCAAAACCTTTATCAGACAATCAAAGAGGTTCATAACCTTATCAGACAATCAAAGAGGTTCACAACTTTATCAGACAATCAAAGGGGTTCATAACCTTCATCAGACAATCAAAGGGGTTCACAACCTTTATCAGACCATCAAAGGGGTTCATAACCTTATCAGACAATCAAAGAGGTTCACAACCTTCACCAGACAATCAAAGGGGTTCACAACCTTTATCAGACAATCAAAGGGGTTTATAACCTTATCAGACAATCAAAGAGGTTTACAACCTTCATCAGACTATCAAAGGGGTTCACAACCTTTATCAGACAATCAAAGGGGTTCATAACCTTATCAGACAATCAAAGAGGTTCACAACCTTCATTAGACAATCAAAGAGGTTCACAACCTTCATCAGACAATCAAAGACATCCACAACCTTCACCAGACAATCAAAGACATCTACAAACTTCATCAGACAATCAAAGATGTCTACAAACTTCATCAGACAATCAAAGACGTCCACAACCTTCACCAGACAATCAAAGACATCTACAAACTTCATCAGACAATCAAAGACTTCCACAAACTTCATCAGACAATCAAGACATCCACAACCTTCATCAGACAATCAAAGATGACCACAACCTTCATCAGACAATCAAAGATGACCACAACCTTCATCAGACAATCAAAGAGGTTTACAACCTTCATCAGACAATCAAATGGGTTACTGGCATAAAAAAGGTGAAACCCTGCTCTATGTCTTGCTGACATACTGTTAACAAGTACACCTCGCTAACAAGAAAACTGAATACTGTTAACAATAACACAACTAACAACAACAAAGACGAGTGTTAAGAAGAATACACTGCTAACAAGAACACAGAATACTGTTAACAAGACAACACCACTAACAAAAACACAGAATACTGTTAACAAGACAATACCACTAACAGAATACTGTTAACAAGACAACACTAACAAGAACAAAGAATACTGTTAACAAGACAATACCACTAACAGAATACTGTTAAGAAGACAACACTAACAAGAACACTGAATACTGTTAACAAGACAATACCACTAACAGAATACTGTTAACAAGACAACACTAACAAGAACAAAGAATACTGTTAACAAGACAATACCCCTAGTGTGCCGATGGTCAAGAAAATATGGGCCTAACACCATATTCCCAAGATGCCTCAATGGGCGTGTAACGGGTTCCTTTACCTTTACCTTACACCACTAACAAGAAAACTATTAACAAGAATACAATACAGAATACTGTTAACAAGAATACAATGCTAACCAGAATACTGTTAATAAGAAGACAATGCTAACAAGAATACTGTTAACAAAAATACGATGCTGACAAAAACACAGAATACAGATAACAAGAATACAATGCTAACAAGAATACTGTTAACAAAAATACAAAGCTAACAAAAACACAGAATACTGTTAACAAGACAATACAATGGTAACAAAAACACAGAATACAAGAATAACAAGAATACATTGCTAACAGAAACAATCTAACCTCTGTGACACCCACACATATTTTTAAAAAATAAAATATAGTAAAAAAGCCTGTGATAAGAACAGCAGGCAACAAAATACAAAGATGAACTTTGGTACAGAAATTCTACTTGCACATCAACAAGATCAAAGTCTTAGGACGCCATCCACATGATGTTTGTATTTAGAAACATGGAAAAGCAATCTCTCTCACTGCATTATCTTTTGTTCAATGACATGGTGTGATGTCGCCCATGTGTTACAGGGGCCAGACAGGGGAGCAAAGAATAGTAACACTGTGACCTACCATGCATGTCATAAAAGGTGACTAATGAGGGTTGGGCATGGGGGCCAGTTACCCTATCCTGTAGAAATTTATCTTCAGCAAACAACACAGACAGGTCAGCTCAGGAAAATAAAACTCAGCCATCCAAGACAGAAGAAGGTCTTCTGGTAAGGAGGGAAAGACCCTGAGCTGATTGCACAAGACAAGAGAAGGTCCTCAGGTAAGGAGGGAAAGACCTTGAGCTGTTGGCACAGGACAGGAAGACATGGCATAAGATGTTGACAGTTTATGCTCATTGGGCAGCTGAAGATGGTGATGATGTGTTATGTATGTTGTGTAGCAGAGCTGTACATTTAACGTACGAGAGGGGTTATGTGTATCATTGGTCATCATTACCATATAGCTGGCTCCACATGGAGCGACGCCCTTCAACAAATTCATTCAAGCCTCCACGCTATCCATCCTTCTTTACTCTGTTTCCAGTTGTCTTCCTGCCTCTATATCTCTTACCCTGTGGATACTAGACAAAGAGCTGCCATGTAATGCTATCAACTGGTTTCCTCAATGTTTGTCTTATCCAATGGCAGCATTTTCTTCCCACTTTTTGTCCTACTGTATGTGTCCTACTGTATGTGTCCTACTGTTTGTCCTACTGTATGTGTCTGGTTCTTTCCATCATTTCTTATGGAGCATGGAGCTGCAACTGCTGATGACCTACTTGAGGAAGCCTAAACCAAAGTACAAACTCTTGAAGGTATTTCTGTAGCAACTTGTTTATTTCTGTAGCAACTTGTTTATTTCTGTAGCAACTTGTTTATTTCTGTAGCAACTTGTTTATTTCTGTAGCAACTTGTTCATTTCTGTAGCAACTTGTTTATTTCTGTAGCAACTTGTTTATTTCTGTAGCAACTTGTTCATTTCTGTAGCAACTTGTTCATTTCTGTAGCAACTTGTTTATTTCTGTAGCAACTTGTTCATTTCTGTAGCAACTTGTTCATTTCTGTAGCAACTTGTTTATTTCTGTAGCAACTTGTTTATTTCTGTAGCAACTTGTTTATTTCTGTAGCAACTTGTTTAACATAAGGAGGTCACCAGCCCTGTGTTTGTGTATGTGTATGTATTTGTGTATATGTTTGTGTATGTGTTTGTATATGTGTTTGTGTATGTGTATGTGTTTGTATATGTGTTTGTATATGTGTTTGTGTTTGAGTATGTGTTTGTGTATGTGTTTGTGTATGTATGTGTTTGTGTATGTGTTTATGAATGTGTTTGTGTATGTGTTTGTGTGTGTATGTGTGTCTTTGTGTATGTGTATGTGTTTGTGTGTGTATGTGTGTCTTTGTGTATGTGTGTGTGTTTGTGTATGTGTTCGTGTATATGTTTGTGTATGTGTTTGTTGAAGGCCTATACTCCTTGGGGAGCTAAAGGTTATAGACTAACTTATTGAGCTAGCAGTAACCTATTCTTTATCTCCTCAGAGATTTAACTCTTAGTATACGAGCGGCCTTCTAGAGAGGCGATGTGTCCACGTCATGTGTTTGTTGAAGGTTTAAAACCACTAACCAATTTAGTTACGTGCTTGGGGTTTGTGACCTTAAAGGTTTATAGACTAATATTTATTGAGCCTATAAATAAATTATTTATGTTTAATGGTAGTCATGAAATTAGCTCGTATACTAAGAGTTAACCTTGAACTATGTAGGTGAAGAGAAAAATATGAGAGAAATATGTGTGGTTATATGAGAAAAATACGTGTGGTTATATGAGAGAAATATGTGTGATTATATGAGAGAAATATGTGTGGTTATATGAGAGAAATATGTGTGATTATATGAGAGAAATATGTGTGGTTATATGAGAGAAATATGTGTGGTTATATGAGAGAAATTTGTGTGGTTATATGAGAGAAATACGTGTGATTATATGAGAGAAATATGTGTGGTTATATGAGAGAAATACATGTGGTTATATGACAGAAATATGTGTGATTATATGAGAGAAATATGTGTGGTTATATGAGAGAAATATGTGTGATTATATGAGAGAAATACGTTTGGTTATATGAGAGAAATATGTGTGATTATATGAGAGAAATATATGTGGTTATATGAGAGAAATATGTGTGATTATATGAGAGAAATACGTGAGGTTATATGAGAGAGAACACAGAAGAACATTGCTGCCCTGTTATAAATGCCTTGATTATTCTAAGACTGGACAAATAGTTGTACCTTAACAAAAGGCTTCCCATCAGATGTACTGTGTCTAAAGGTCTCATCAAACAGGATCACACCACTAATGTTTTCTGCCAGGGAGTCGCCAGCTGTGAAAAGCAGTTCTCTGTACCTACGCCTGTTTTCTTCTGTGTTTGCTATTCCAACGGACTCAAAACGCTTTCCCAGGGTGCCTAAACAGAAGTGTGATATACAAATTAATGTGTTCATAGAAAAACAAATATATCTGTACATATGAAGATATTTAGGTAAAGAGGGACATTTACAGACTAATATGTATATGTATAATACAAGACTGATATATATACGTTATATCTATCTTTATACACACCTTGTGTAGTCCGGGGGGGGGGTGTCTCGGATGAGACGAAGAAAGAATATACCTACTACTCCTTCAGGTATGTTGTACAAGGTGAGAAACATGAGACAGTACATCAGGCTTGTAACTTGATCATGTCAAACATATTGTTATAGAAACCTCCGCTGTTAATACATGGTGCAGATTTCCTGTAAAGGGACTAGATGTAGTGGTGTATCTATGTGAATACTTGGTGCAGATTTCCTGTAAGGGGACCAGATGTAGTGGTGTATCTATGTGAATACTTGGTGCAGATTTCCTGTAAGGGGACTAGATGTAGTGGTGTATCTATGTGAATACTTGGTGCAGATTTCCTGTAAGGGGACCAGATGTAGTGGTGTATCTATGTGAATACTTGGTGCAGATTTCCTGTAAGGGGACCAGATGTAGTGGTGTATCTATGTGAATACTTGGTGCAGATTTCCTGTAAGGGGACTAGATGTAGTGGTGTATCTATGTGAATACTTGGTGCAGATTTCCTGTAAGGGGACCAGATGTAGTGGTGTATCTATGTGAATACTTGGTGCAGATTTCCTGTAAGGGGACTAGATGTAGTGGTGTATCTATGTGAATACTTGGTGCAGATTTCCTGTAAGGGGACTAGATGTAGTGGTGTATCTATGTGAATACTTGGTGCAGATTTCCTGTAAGGGGACCAGATGTAGTGGTGTATCTATGTGAATACTTGGTGCAGATTTCCTGTAAGGGGACTAGATGTAGTGGTGTATCTATGTGAATATTTGGTGCAGATTTCCTGTAAGGGGACCAGATGTAGGGGACCAGATGTAGTGGTGTATCTATGTGAATACTTGGTGCAGATTTCCTGTAAGGGGACCAGATGTAGTGGTGTATCTATGTGAATACTTGGTGCAGATTTCCTGTAAGGGGACTAGATGTAGTGGTGTATCTATGTGAATACTTGGTGCAGATTTCCTGTAAGGGGACCAGATGTAGTGGTGTATCTATGTGAATACTTGGTGCAGATTTCCTGTAAGGGGACCAGATGTAGTGGTGTATCTATGTGAATACTTGGTGCAGATTTCCTGTAAGGGGACCAGATGTAGTGGTGTATCTATGTGAATACTTGGTGCAGATTTCCTGTAAGGGGACCAGATGTAGTGGTGTATCTATGTGAATACTTGGTGCAGATTTCCTGTAAGGGGACTAGATGTAGTGGTGTATCTATGTGAATACTTGGTGCAGATTTCCTGTAAGGGGACCAGATGTAGTGGTGTATCTATGTGAATACTTGGTGCAGATTTCCTGTAAGGGGACTAGATGTAGTGGTGTATCTATGTGAATATTTGGTGCAGATTTCCTGTAAGGGGACCAGATGTAGTGGTGTATCTATGTGAATATTTGGTGCAGATTTCTGGTAGGGGGACCAGATGTAGTGGTGTATCTATGTGAATATTTGGTGCAGATTTCCTGTAAGGGGACCAGATGTAGTGGTGTATCTATGTGAATACTTGGTGCAGATTTCCTGTAAGGGGACCAGATGTAGTGGTGTATCTATGTGAATACTTGGTGCAGATTTCCTGTAAGGGGACTAGATGTAGTGGTGTATCTATGTGGGGACCAGATGTAGTGGTGTATCTATGTGAATACTTGGTGCAGATTTCCTGTAAGGGGACCAGATGTAGTGGTGTATCTATGTGAATACTTGGTGCAGATTTCCTGTAAGGGGACTAGATGTAGTGGTGTATCTATGTGAATACTTGGTGCAGATTTCCTGTAAGGGGACTAGATGTAGTGGTGTATCTATGTGAATACTTGGTGCAGATTTCCTGTAAGGGGACCAGATGTAGTGGTGTATCTATGTGAATACTTGGTGCAGATTTCCTGTAAGGGGACCAGATGTAGTGGTGTATCTATGTGAATACTTGGTGCAGATTTCCTGTAAGGGGACTATGTGAGATGTAGTGGTGTATCTATGTGAATACTTGGTGCAACAGATTTCCTGTAAGGGGACCTGTAGGATGTAGTGGTGGTGTATCTATGTGAATACCGTGTTATGGGGGACTTGTAGTGGTGCAGATTTCCTGTAAGGGGACCAGATGTAGTGGTGTATCTATGTGAATACTTGGTGCAGATTTCCTGTAAGGGGACCAGATGTAGTGGTGTATCTATGTGAATACTTGGTGCAGATTTCCTGTAAGGGGACTAGATGTAGTGGTGTATCTATGTGAATATTTGGTGCAGATTTCCTGTAAGGGGACCAGATGTGGTGGTGTATCTATGTGAATATTTTGGTGCAGATTTCCTGTAAGGAGACCAGATGTAGTGGTGTATCTATGTGAATATTTGGTGCAGATTTCCTGTAAGGGGACTAGATGTAGTGGTGTATCTATGTGAATATTTGGTGCAGATTTCCTGTAAGGGGACCAGATGTAGTGGTGTATCTATGTGAATATTTGGTGCAGATTTCCTGTAAGGGGACCAGATGTAGTGGTGTATCTATGTGAATTTCCTGTAAGGGGACATTGATGTAGTGGTGTATCTATGTGTCGCAATATATGGTGCAGATTTCCTGTAAGGGGACTAGATGTAGTGGTGTATCTATGTGAATACTTGGTGCAGATTTCCTGTAAGGGGACCAGATGTAGTGGTGTATCTATGTGAATACTTGGTGCAGATTTCCTGTAAGGGGACTAGATGTAGTGGTGTATCTATGTGAATACTTGGTGCAGATTTCCTGTAAGGGGACCAGATGTAGTGGTGTATCTATGTAGTGTGTAATATACTTGGTGCAGATTTCCTGTAAGGGGACTAGATGTAGTGGTGTATCTATGTGAATATTTGGTGCAGATTTCCTGTAAGGGGACCAGATGTAGTGGTGTATCTATGTGAATATTTGGTGCAGATTTCCTGTAAGGGGACCAGATGTAGTGGTGTATCAATGTGAATACTTGGTGCAGATTTCCTGTAAGGGGACCAGATGTAGTGGTGTATCTATGTGAATACTTGGTGCAGATTTCCTGTAAGGGGACCAGATGTAGTGGTGTATCTATGTGAATACTTGGTGCAGATTTCCTGTAAGGGGACCAGATGTAGTGGTGTATCTATGTGAATATTTGGTGCAGATTTCCTGTAAGGGGACTAGATGTAGTGGTGTATCTATGTGAATACTTGGTGCAGATTTCCTGTAAGGGGACTAGATGTAGTGGTGTATCTATGTGAATATTTGGTGCAGATTTCCTGTAAGGGGACTAGATGTAGTGGTGTATCTATGTGAATACTTGGTGCAGATTTCCTGTAAGGGGACCAGATGTAGTGGTGTATCTATGTGAATACTTGGTGCAGATTTCCTGTAAGGGGACTAGATGTTGTGGTGTATCTATGTGAATACTTGGTGCAGATTTCCTGTAAGGGGACCAGATGTAGTGGTGTATCTATGTGAATACTTGGTGCAGATTTCCTGTAAGGAGACCAGATGTAGTGGTGTATCTATGTGAATACTTGGTGCAGATTTCCTGTAAGGGGACTAGATGTAGTGGTGTATCTATGTGAATACTTGGTGCAGATTTCCTGTAAGGGAACTAGATGTAGTGGTGTATCTATGTGAATATTTGGTGCAGATTTCCTGTAAGGGGACTAGATGTAGTGGTGTATCTATGTGAATACTTGGTGCAGATTTCCTGTAAGGGGACCAGATGTATCTATGTGGTGTAGATCTATCCAGATGTAGGGTTGTTCTAATACTAAGGGACTAAGTGGTTTATCTATGTGAATAACTTGGTGCAGATTTAGGTAAGGGAGTGATGAGTATTTATCTGTGGAAGGGGACTATTTCCTGTTAAGGGGACTAGGTTGTGGTGTATCTATGTGAAATACTTGGTGCAGATTCCTGTAAGGGGACTAGATGTAGTGGTGTATCTATGTGAATACTTGGTGCAGATTTCCTGTAAGGGGACCAGACTAGATTTCTGTAAGGGGACTAGTAGTGGTGTATCTATGTGAATACTTGGTGCAGATTTCCTGTAAGGGGACTAGATGTAGTGGTGTATCTATGTGAATACTTGGTGCAGATTTCCTGTAAGGGGACTAGATGTAGTGGTGTATCTATGTGAATACTTGGTGCAGATTTCCTGTAAGGGGACTAGATGTAGTGGTGTATCTATGTGAATATTTGGTGCAGATTTCCTGTAAGGGGACTAGATGTAGTGGTGTATCTATGTGAATACTTGGTGCAGATTTCCTGTAAGGGGACTAGATGTAGTGGTGTATCTATGTGAATACTTGGTGCAGATTTCCTGTAAGGGGACTAGATGTAGTGGTGTATCTATGTGAATAGAACAGATTTGTGTGAAACTACACAACAGATTTGTGTGAAACTACACAACAGATTTGTGTGAAACTACACAACAGATTTGTGTCAAACTACACAACAGATTTGTGTGAAACTACACAACAGATTTGTGTCAAACTACACAACAGATTTGTGTGAAACTACACAACAGATTTGTGTGAAACTACACAACAGATTTGTGTGAAACTACACAACAGATTTGTGTGAAACTACACAACAGATTTGTGTGAAACTACACAACAGATTTGTGTGAAACTACACAACAGATTTGTGTGAAACTACACAACAGATTTGTGTGAAACTACACAACAGATTTGTGTCAAACTACACAACAGATTTGTGTGAAACTAAACAACAGATTTGTGTCAAACTAAACAACAGATTTGTGTGAAACTACACAACAGATTTGTGTGAAACTACACAACAGATTTGTGTCAAACTACACAAACTAGATTTGTGTCAAACTAGATTTCTGTGAACTACACAACAGATTTGTATGAAACTACACAACAGATTTGTGTGAAACTACACAACAGATTTGTGTGAAACTACACAACAGATTTGTGTGAAAACTACCCACAACAGATTTGTGTCAAAACTACACAACAGATTTGTGTGATGAACTAACACAACAGATTTGTGTCAAAACTACACAACAGTTTGAACAGAGATTGTGTGAAAGTACACAACAGATTTGTGTCAAACTACACAACAGATTTGTGTGAAACTACACAACAGATTTGTGTGAAACTACACAACAGATTTGTGTGAAACTACACAACAGATTTGTGTGAAACTACACAACAGATTTGTGTGAAACTACACAACAGATTTGTGTGAAACTACACAACAGATTTGTGTCAAACTACACAACAGATTTGTGTCAAACTACACAACAGATTTGTGTCAAACTACACAACAGATTTGTGTGAAACTACACAACAGATTTGTGTCAAACTACACAACAGATTTGTGTCAAACTACACAACAGATTTGTGTCAAACTACACAACAGATTTGTGTCAAACTAAACAACAGATTTGTGTGAAACTACACAACAGATTTGTGTGTCAAACTTGTGTTCACACACAACAGATTGTGTGAAACTACAGATTTGTGTCAAACTACACAACAGATTTGTGTGAAACTACACAACAGATTTGTGTGAAACTACACAACAGATTTGTGTGAAACTACACAACAGATTTGTGTGAAAGTACACAACAGATTTGTGTCAAACTAAACAACAGATTTGTGTGAAACTACACAACAGATTTGTGTGAAACTACACAACAGATTTGTGTGAAACTACACAACAGATTTGTGTCAAACTACACAACAGATCAAAATAAAAAACACAAAACTGTTGTGTTGTTACCTGGCCGAGTTCAAGGTGATTCATGCACGTTGATGTTGTTATCATAATCTAATTAACAGTTTGTAAGAAGAGCTAGGGTGACCACAGGCATCCCTGCCGTTCTCCAATTCTTATCTCAAAAACTCTATATGCTCTCCTCCATGGAGAATTCCACATATTATGTCTTCATATATTTTCTTCATTAAGTTACACAGCAATTTTCATGGTCCACATACCTTATGCTCCATCATGAACGATACAGATAGGTGACAGCAATACATCTACAGATATAGTAGTTACTCACCTATTGACTCATCCGCTGCCAGGATACCCTTACGCGGAGAAACAATGGCAAGGGCAGTCTGTCGGAGTTCATTCTCCTGTTCTGGTGTGAGATACTGTGCGTAACGACCGCTGGCTTCTGCAAAAACACGGAAGGGGAGGAGTGAAAGAAAACAAAACAATAGAATTAAATGGGCTAAATGTAACTGTATGCAAAGAATACTTGTTTACTACCCAGCCTGAAGCAGCTAAATGTAACTTTATTATAAATAGCACAAAACGGAGTACAAATAACATAACGTTAGTAAGAGACAAGCAAGGAAATCTCATCACCACAGCACAGGGGCAGGAAACAAGATGGGCAGAGCACTTCAGAGAAACACTGAATAAGGAACCACTAGTTTTTTTGTTTTTTTTTCCGTACACTCGCTATTACTCGAGGCGAAATCTGTGGTTAATATGTCTAACCTGAGACTGATTTTACGTCAGAGGTACCAATTACAGCTGGGTCACTCAGGAGCCGTTCAGGTTATTCCAGTCCCTGGTCGACAACACTCCTTCAAATGTCTTCGCCAGGGCTCGAATTATTCCAGTCCAAGTCCTGGTCGATGACACTACTTCAAATGTCCTCGCCAGGGCTCGAACCTGGATCAACTGATCGCCAGCGCAGTGTGGTAACCATTACACCAGAGCGGCTCCCGGAACCACTAGTGACACTGCTGAATATTCCTGAGGCTGAAAATGATCTAGACGTAAATACAGAAATTCCATCAAGAGAAGAAATCATCACAGCTATAAAAGGGTTAAAGAATGGAAAAGCTCCTGGTCACGACAATTTAAATGCTAAGTTATTCACGGCAGATCCTGAACTAGCAGCAGAACTTTTAGAACCACTATTTGCACAAGTCTGGAAAACAGATATCACCAGAGTGGCGTAAAGGAATAATTGTCAAATAGCCCAAGAAGGGTGACCTTGCAGACTAAAACAACTGGAGAGGAATTGCTGGGTTCCCAGTAAAATACTAGGCAGGATAATTGCTGCCAGACACCACTGTATTCACTGTTATCTTTTATCGAAGAGTGTCATAGCAGGACTTATTTTTTTTGTTATTCCATTTTCCATTATTGCTGCTGGATGCCATTCATTGTATTCACCGTATCTTTTATCAAAGAGTGTCACACTAGGCAGGATAATTATCCAGAGAATTTCAAAAGCAGTAGACCATAAACTGATTAAAGAACAAGCAGGATTCAGAAAGAACAGATCATACATTCACCCTCATGAACATTATAGAGCAGTGCTCTGAATGGCAGAGGCAGCTATACATTAACTTTTTTATTTTGAAAAGGCTTTGACAGCATACACAGGGACAGCCTATGGAAAATACTGAGGGCTTATGGAATTTCCAGCTGCACTGTTTCCATCATAAAAAGCCTCTAAGCTAACTTTACATGCAGTGTTGGGTTCAGCAATCTAACTTTTGAGGTGAAGACAGGGATGCCCCTTATCAACAACTTTATTTTTGACAGCCATGGACTGGGTGATGTGCCAGACAACAGAAGGCGGTCCAAGAGAAATTAGATGGATAACATTTTCTACACTAGAAGATTTGGAATATGTAGATGACACTGCACTACTCGCACATTCACTTCAATACATCCAAGAGAAAACAGATAGACAGAAAAAATATAGCCAGCAGGTGGGTCTGAACGTCAGTGTAAAGAAGACAGAGGTCATGACACGGGTAGTCATGAGCCCATAACAATAAGGTACCAGAAGCTGGAACAGACGGACACATTTACATACCTAGGATGCATAGTAACACCAGATGGCAGAACAAGCAAAGACATCAACAACAGAATGAAAAAGCGAGAATAGCCTTTGCTAGTCTCAACAACATCTGGAAGTCTTCCCAGTACAGCACAAACACCGAATTAAAATTATATGAGAGCTGTGTACTTTCTGTGCTTCTCTATTGTGCGGAATGCTGGAGAGTAACAGAGAAGGAAATGTCGAAACTGTCCTCCTTCCACACAATCTGCCTAAAGAAAATTCTTCTAATACTAACAATGAACTACTTTATCTGAGTAACCAAGAGGACATGCACACCATCACAGCTGGCAGACGCTGGAGTTGGGTTGGCCACATCCTCAGAAGAGACCCCGATGCCATCACAAGAACAGCTATGCTTTGGACCCCTGAAGGAAAACGAAAGAGAGGCCGACCAAAAACAACCTGGCGGAGAACTGCGGAGGCTGAGATGCAAAGAATGAACCAGAGTTGGGGCACTGTACGAAGGATGGCCACCGACCGAGCAAAGTGGAATCAATTTGTTGTTGCCCTACAAGACGCCACTAGGCGTGATGGCCACTGACTGCTTTGACAGTCGGCGGCTAAGGATCAAAGAAGAAGAATAAATGCACTCATTTCTGGGTTGAAATGAAGATAGTGGAATTTGTTCTTTGGTGCTATCAAAATAAGTCACCAACGTCATTAGGGTTAGGATTAAGGTAAGTTTTAGGGTTAAGTTTCGAATTCCTAATCCTAACCTTTATTACTGCATCTCAGAATTCTTGTAAAAGGTTGTAACGAACACATGTCCCACTATCTTTATTTCAACTCATTTCTGAGTAGAACCTACATAAAAAATGAAATTATATTTGTGCATGGGAAGATAAATATTGTGACACAGAGCTCTTTATTATTTCACATCAGTCAAAACAACATGGCTGATATGTCAATAACCAGTTAGGTGACATAGCTATGTGTCTATTATTATGTGGTTATATTTGTTGCAGCAATATGAAAATGAACAGAAATACAGAACTGAGACTTAAGTGTGGACATGTAGAATAAAGTGGTGTATATCATGGAAACCTAAGAAAACAAATAAGCCCTAGGACAATGAGGAATAATAAGAAATTAATCACAGATTAAAATTATACAAATAAACTATTAGTGATGACACTAGATGTGAATAGAATGACTGGCTGGTCTACACGTTACAGCTGAAGGTTGTGTGCCGTGTAGCCTACTTACCTTAGACATTTCGCTAAATGAACGATTGGTTGAAATGAATACAGTGGGACGTATTCTTATAGTGCATCCTAGTCGTCAACGTTGTTATGATTAGGACTGTTGCTGTTATTGTTTAACTAGGGCTGCTGAACTTCTCGCTCTTTAGCAGCCTAGACCAAGTTGAAGACTCCTTGGTATTATCTACACTGTAGATCTTGGCTTTTCCTGTGGCTTTTCTGACATTCTGAAACGTGCTGAGTAGAAGTCATAAGCTCCAGTTTCTCCAGCTTAGCTTGCATTTAAAGGATCATCACATCTAGTCCTAAGCTAGGAGTAAGAAGTGCGTGGCATACTGTGCATTCCCCACCATCCAAGGGGGCTCTCCAACTATGCAGAGCTAAAACACTGTGCTCTGGTTCTAGGCTCTCTCAAGGAATATTCACGTCCTACACAGAATCACTTCTCAGAAGATGCCTATCACTGGGTCCATAGTGAGATCCTCTTGCATACAGTCAACCAGTCATGCATGCATGCCAAATAATCATGCCTGGGGCTCAAGTGACTTCTCAAATCTTAGTGTGCAATGCTGGGTTCTCAACATGTTTCACCACAGGAGGGAATCGCTGGAAGTGTGTGGATTTTTTTTTTTTTTTCTTTTTCCGTACGCCCGCTAATACTCAAGGCGAAATCTCATGTTATTATTAATTTCTAACCTGACATTGATTTTACGTGAGTATCCCTTTTTCCTTGTATAGAGACAGGTGTCCCTCGCCATTCAGGCAGATACTCGCCGATTTCGGAGGTACCCATTAGAGCTGGGTCGGCTCAGGAGCCGCCAATCCCTGGTCGACAACACTACTTCAAATGTTCTCGCCAGGTCTCGAGTTAATCCAGTCCAAATCCCGGTCGACGAAAAATCCTCAAATGCCGTCGCCCGGGTTTGATCCTGCATCACCCGGTTGCCAGAGCGGTGTTGTAACCACTACGCTAGCGCGGCTCCCAGTGTGTGGATGATTTCAAAAGTCAATGAGGGTGTAATTAGCCTCATAGACAGAGGTTCACTTCCACATATGTATTAAGGTTAGGGATAGTATACCTAAATCTATTCTGAACGTCGCTGAATATTTCACACAGAATATTCACTTGCAGTTAGTACAGTTATTTCCCATCATATTCTGTCCGGACAATTCAGCGACGTTCATTCTGATATTACCCTAATTCTTTTACTGTGTCTGAATTTTTTTTTTTTTAACAGGGCGTATCGAACACACCATCCACTATTCTTCATTTCAACTGTAGACAAGGTCCACCATGTTGCTAAATTGGCTATCCATATTTACGTTACTGCTAGCCTTAGCCTAACCCCAACCCTGTTTTTTTTGTGTTTTTTTTTTAAATTAATGAAGAAAAATATCCCGTTCAACCTCTGATGGGTTATAATTAGGATATATATTGTTTTCAATTCCAAATAATATGAACAACTGCCCATATGAGAAAGTGGCATCACATTTGTCAAATCATTGTAAATAGGGACAATCACAATTGTGCTTATACGTTAAATAAATAAATAAAAATAAAAAAAACGAACAAAATCAAGAAGAAACTCTGAACAAGAATAATATTAAAGTGGAGGGGTGTAAAGTCCTGGTGGTTCCAGTTATATAACTGACTTTAACAGATATTTAATTGACTTTCATCTGTTAAAAGTCATATGCATTGTAAGAACAGCATCAGACCTTCACATTCCCAACCACTATATATTACCATTTGTTCGTGTTAAATATTGTTTGATTATATTATGCAGCTCCCTAGGTCTGTCTATTCTTAACACCTCTTCCATATTTATAGGTAAGTTGGATGCTTGCAAATAATCTAATATTGGTATTCTCATTTGTTCATACCTCTTACATTTTAACAAGAAATGTTCTATATTATTGTCTTGAAGACATCCTGCACAGTAAGGTTCTTCTATTCTGAAATAGCCTTTTCCCAGCTGTAGTCAGTGTGTCGGAGCGTCCTGTGGCCTAATGGATATGAACGCAGTTTCATAATCCAGATATACCACGTTCGAAACCTGCTGCAGGCGGTTTGGTAGCAGATCGCTTTGTGTGGATTTTTAACAATGGTATAAGCGCCGTACCGTTCAGAAAGCAATGGCAAACTACTGAATGAAACAAATTGCCTAGAAAAATCACAAACAGCCAATAAAAGCTGGGGTTGATTGCCACGTCCTGTAAAGGATAAGCAACTAACTAGTCTGAGAAGTTTCTTATTACTGGGAATTTTCAATTCCCTAGATATCTGACATTTTCTTGTTGGAGCCTTGAACATCTTATATGCATGTCTTCCTTTCAGATTGTTATCCCACTCTGCTTTCCATTCATCTGTTATTAAATCTTTAATTAAGCTCTTAATCTCTGATTTACTCATCCCTACATTTATTAGATTTTTATCAGATCTACCTTTCTTGGCTTCTTTATCTGCCTTTTCATTTCCCTCTATGCCAACATGTGAAGGTATCCAAGCAATTAAGACTGAACATCCTCTGGAATATAAGTATATACCAATTTGCCATCCTCTCCCTTGGATCCATCTGTGTACACAGTAACGTTGTTTTTTTATATTTGTTGTATATATTTATTGGCTGTGTTTTTAATATTTTCTATATTATTTGTTTTCTTAAGTATTTCTGCTAGTTGGTAGTCCGTGTCTGGTTTCTTGATCTCCCAGGGCGGAATCACTGGCTTGTGTTCACAACTGTTATTAATTGATGTAATTAATGTACCCAGATGGACAATTTTTTTCATACACTTCCATCCTGTAGGGTATCTAGTGGTATTCATTGGATTGGCCTGAGTTGTTAGTTAGCATCTGGTAAAAGCTGTATGTGCTGGGTGAGACTTATCTAACATAACTCTGTTCATGTAATTTAGTCTTAACTCCTTTCTCCGTAATTCTAAGTGTAGAATTCCTAAAGCCACCTCTATAGCTCCCATTGATGTTGATCTGATTGCACCTGCTATTGTACATAAAGCCTGATGTTGAATTCTGTCTAATTTAATCTTGTTACTGTGTGCAGCAGAGTCATATATTATACTTCGATAATCTATTTTTCCTCTAATAAAAGATTTATAAAAAGTGAGCATTGTCTTAGTGCTTGCACCCCCCCATCCATTACCTTTCAAATATCTTAATAAGTTAGTCAATCCTCTGCAAGACTCCACTAGTTTATCTATGTGTTTATTCCAGTTTAGCTGTTGGTCCAATATCATTCCTAGATATCAAGTGGTTTGCACTGTATTAACTCTTACTATACGTGAGCTAAAACCGCGTATTTACGCGCTAGTTTAGCTATCGTTACCGTCGCTCGCCACTTGAACTGGCGAGCCGTAAAATTGGTACTAAACCTGCGCCACTTCACGGGGCTTGCCGGATAGTAAGAGTTAATGTTTTGCCCTTGGATATTTATGTCTATAATTTTATTTTTTACAACCCTACCTTTACTGAAGATCATTCCCAATGTTTTATTTGTATTCAGCTGAAAACCCCATTTTGTCATCCATTTACATACTTTATTTATTTGCTTCTGTAGATCTGTATATAATTTTGGCAGATGTTTCCCAGTCCTCCATATAGCAACATCATCTGCAAACTGTGACAATTTATTTGTTATATCATTAAATTCTTCACCTAAATCATTTACCATTATTGTAAAAATTGAAGGAGACATTACTGATCCTTGGGGTATTCCATTTTGTTGTTCATACAGTTCTGATCTATCATTGTTTACCTGAACAGTGACATTTCTATCTTGCAGAAAATTCTCTAAATAATTATTTATTTTACCGGTTACTCCTATCTTCTTCATTTTAATGAGAGCACCGCTCTCTCCAGCAGTTATCATAAGCCCTAGCTATATCTAAAAATACTACCAGAGTTTTTTCTTTCTTTTGAAATCCTGATTTTACTCCCATGTTCCAATTTAATTATCTGATACATAGTGCATCTGTTCTTCCTAAATCCTGACTGAGTTTGATTACATAAATTATTCTTGTTCAAATAAAACTGTAATCTTTTATTTACTATGGTTTCCAGCTTTGTCATACAGCTACCTTAACCTAATACCATCACTGTCTCTAGCTTTGTCAAAATTAATAAGGCCGACCAACACTGAGGCCGTTTTAAAAATAAAAATTTTTTTTTTTTTTTTAAATTCAACTTGAAGCGGAGACACCCCCACTCCCTCTTTTTTGTGGCCAATATGGCAGCCCCCAAGTCTACTGTCATTCAGTAAATTAATATGAAGCAAATATAAAGGTATGTTATCAGGCACTCGCAGGAAATAAAGAAGTAGAACACCAGACAACAGAAAAACAACAGACATGAGTGGCTTACCCAGGATTTGAATACTGGACCTTCCGTGCGACAACCCCGCCTAGCCATGCAAGCGAATCACACTATCCACCCTGCCATCTACGCATCATCAAAAAAATGATGTTTCAATGGCAGGTCAACAGTGCGAACCACAATACATGACACCAGAAGTCCACCATGGGCAGTTCAGCCTATTAATGACGCAATCACTTCTGTTGTATTTCTATCAAGCAGTATAGGCCGAATCCAACAAGACAAGGACCTTAATATTGTGTCCAGTAAATGATAGTAGACTATCATCATTTTTTTGATGATGCGTAGATGGCAGGGCGGATAGTGTGATTCGCTTGCATGGCTAGGCGGGGTTGTCGCACGGAAGGTCCAGTGTTCAAATCCTGGGTAAGCCACTCATGTCTGTTGTTTTTCTGTTGTCTGATGTTCTACTTCTTTATTTCCTGCGAGTGCCTGATAACATACCTTTATATTTGTTTCATATTAATTTACTGTTTATAGGCCTCAGGTTTCCCTCCCTTATTTGTAATAAATGTTTGTACAATACCAAACCTACCCACTATCCTGTTCTCACTGTTCTAGTCTACTATCATTTACTGGACACAGTATTAAGGTCCTAAGGGTCTTGTTGGATTCGGCCTATACTGCTTGATAGAAATACAACAGAAGTGATTGCGTCATTAATAGGCTGAACTGCCCATGGTGGACTTCTGGTGTCATGTATTGTGGTTCGCACTGTTGACCTGCCATTGAAACATCATTTTTTTGATGATGCGTAGATGGCAGGGCGGATAGTGTGATTCGCTTGCATGGCTAGGCGGGGTTGTCGCACGGAAGGTCCAGTGTTCAAATCCTGGGTAAGCCACTCATGTCTGTTGTTTTTCTGTTGTCTGGTGTTCTACTTCTTTATTTCCTGCGAGTGCCTGATAACATACCTTTATATTTGTTTCATATTAATTTACTGTTTACAGGCCTCGGGTTTCCCTCCCTTATGTGTAATACTGTCATTCACAACGGCCCAACCGGCTATCACTTCGTTGATGACACATCTTACATGCAATATATCTGAAGATAAGTTACAAGCAAAATATCTGAGGATAAGGTCTGGTCAGCAAGACCAATACCTGACTGTGCCAACTTAGATTCTTATTAGGCTACCAGGCGACTTGAAGAAATAATGACTTAGCTTAACAACAACACACTTTCGTGCAAATTGCGAACTACCATAGCTGATGATGATAAAAAAAAAAAGAAAATCTAGAGTAACAAAGCATTTACTAAATACTCACTTGACATTTTGTTAGCTGAGGTTGGTACTCTATGGTGTAACAGAAAGGCTGTTCTAGTGGCAACACATGTATTTAAATAAACAACTGTGACAAGTAGGCCAGAAACTAACTTAGAATGGAGAACTTTGGCCTTTAACCCCAATCATTGTTAGATCCCGTTGCAAATAGTAGATACGGTTGTACAAGCTAGATATTCAAAAAAGAACAGTATAAATCGCATGTTTAGACGTATTTAGACATATTTTTTGCTCAAACCTTACTAAAATTGCATTAGTTTTAACTATGCAAACGATTTGTATCTCATTCAATGTTCAGGTTCATAGGTTACAGAGGTCGAGGTCGATGTTAGCCTTTCCTCATCATGACAAACATGTGTGTATTTAGCCTTCTTCGAAAGCAAAAACGTTTTGTCCTTGATGGATTTTTAATTAATCCAGTGGCGGCGAATCCATGGCCGCCTCAGAGCTCATATTCCCTCAAAGAAGAGATTAAATACAACTATTATAGTGAGATATGCCAATGCTCATCAACCGGCAGTATTCTGCACCAGGGGCGGATCCTACCTTTTGCAACCCCCCTTTTTGTTTATTTCCACCAAAGAAACACTCGCAGGTATATTTATATCAGTAAGTACTATCATAATACTGTCCGATGGCACCCTTTTCCTGACTGTCACCCGAGGCTAACCGCCCCCGCAAACCCGTTAGTACGCCACTGCACATTACACAGCTTCGGGATGTAATTTGATAGACTGATCAGTAAAAATACTGTTAGACTTCATTGACACAATGAATTAATCACACTTAATGATTTTTCAGTAACAAGGATTAACCTGCTTGTGTACAAGAAACTTCTTAGATTATAACTAGGAATGGGCTATTTTAGAATAGAAGAGCCTTACTGTGCAGAGAGAGAAAAAAAATAATACAGAGCATTTTCTACTAAAATGTAGGAAGTATGAACATCAGAGAAAAACCAATATTAGATTATTTACAGGCATGTAATTCATCCATAACTGTGGAACAGGAGTTGAGAATAGATAGACCTAGAGAATTGCATACTATAATAAAACAGTATATAATAAGAACTAAAATTAATATATAAGGATCAGTGGTGGTGTGAGGATAAGGGGTAGTCTGATGGGGTGCTCGTGTGGATGATGGCAGATAATTGGTTGATTTGATGTACAGTAATCTCAGACACCCCTGTTGTTTCTCACTTCTTTTCACCTTGTTAACAACAGGGCAGTTATAAGAGACTTTACTTTACTTTGTTTTGGTTTTTTTTTCGTTAATTTTTTGTCTTTTGTTTGTTTGTTTTTTATTGTTTGTTTGTTTCTTGGAAAGGGGAGGTCACACACACAAACATACACAATTTTGGTTTTGATTTACCCTACTTGGACTAAGTGGAGGGGGGAAGAAGTTACTATATTTTCTTGAATGTATTACACTATATATTATAATTATAACTAGGCTTACCATACGTCCCGGTTTGACCGGGACTGTCCCGGTTTGAAGGTATGGTCCCGGCGTCCCGGCCAGTTTGTCATTTTGTCCCGGTTATTTGGAAACAATTAACTCTTTCAGTCCCAAGCAAAAAGGTGGGTTTGGCCCAAACAAAAATGGCCATACCAGTATGTTTTTATTGTTTTTGTTTGGAAATAATTTTTTTTAAATGTTCATATTCATAAATAACAAAAGTCCATAATGGATGGCTATACTTTAAGAAGATAGCGTTTTTGAGTTGTCAAAATTAGAAAACAGCCATAGAAAGAATCAAGAGATACGAAAGCCAGTATACTAGCTCTTGGGCCAAATGGGTCTAGCGGGAAGTACAGTATACTGGCTCTTGGGGCTTAAAGAGTTAAAAAGTGCCGAATATACACGAAGTCAAAAAGTGCAGCCTCGTAAAATGGCAATTAGGCAATACGAAAACCCGACCTTAACACTGGCCTAGTACGCAGCGTCGCAAGTCAGTTGCGCAGCCGCCGCGCATACGCAATCTTAGTTGAGTTCTGTCAGATTGCGTAGGTAATTTACTCGAGTCGGTGTTTGTTTTCGGCGTGTTATTTGCGATTATTTTGTACTGTACATTAAATTAATTTAACCCCCAAAATGCAAAAAAAGGAACTGTGTATTTACGGATGAATTAAGAAAGTATTATCCGTTTTTTAAAAAAGTTTGTGGTCATATTGACAAAGTGAAATGCGAACAGTGTTCTTCAGAATTTTCGGTGGCTCATGGTGGGCGTTCGGACATCAAAAATCACTTGAAATGTGCGAGACATAAGGCTAGTCTAGCAGCGGAGGAACTTCCTCAAAAATATTGTCATATTTTAAAAGTGCCGATCCATGTGACAAAGAATTTTTAATAGCTGCTAAAGAAGCAACTTTTGCATTTCATGTTGCTATTCACAATCTCATCTTCAAGTCTGCTGATTGTTCATCTAAATTGATATCAAAGTTTTTTTTAAACAAAGTTTAGACTAGCCAGAACAAAATGTGAAGCTGTCATTGTTAATATGATTGAGCCACTGTTATTTCAGCAACTTTGTGAAGATTTAAACAAAAAAAAATTTGTGACAATATCAATTGATGCTTCCAACAGGAAAGAAATTAAAACTGTGCCATGTGTTGTGCGGTATTTTGTACTAGATTGTGGAGTAAAAGTTAAACTTTTAGACGTTCAATCAGTTCCCGGTGAAACTGCAGAAATATTTACAAACTATTTAATGTCAGTTATCGAAAACCATAATATAACCCAAAAAAAAAAAGTATTGGATTTTGTGGAGATAACTGCAATACCAATTTTGGAGGTGTTAAACGGAGAGGAGAAAACAATATTTACAGTCGAGTGAAGAAGGAACTAGGAAGAAATATTGTGTGCATTGGTTGCGGAGCTCACATCGTTCACAACTGTCTTCAAACTGCAGTTCATGTTTCTACCTATTGAAATAGAAGCTTTAATGGTCAAAATTTATAAATATTTCCACATTTATACGGTTCGAGTAACTCAACTAAAAGAGTTCTGTGAATTTGTAGATGTCGAGTATAAAAAGGTTCTTCAACATGGCAACACCCGTTTTCTTTCGCTACTTCCAGCTATCGACAGAATACTTGAAATCTATGAGGGACTGAAATCATATTTTATTTCACAAGAACACTGTCCAGTGTTGATAAAACAGTTCTTTGATAATGATTGTGGTGAAATGTATTTGTTGTTTGTGCAAGGGCAACTCACATTGTTTAACAAATCTACATTGATTATGGAAAGTACTGATATTGTCAGTGAACTTAGAAAATTGAAAAAAAATCTTGAGGAAAGGCGTGATAATAAATTTATACCTCAAGAAGCAAAAAAGCTTTTTAGAATACTGGAAAATAATGGAAGTATTAATATTAATACAATCCTACAAGAGTTTACACAATTTTATGACCGATGTCTTTCTTACATTGAGCTATGGGAAAACAGTTTTGGTGGAGCAGAATCTTTTATTTGGATAAACAACAATGAATTAACGTGGTCTGAAATTGAAGCATCAGGTGAAAAAATTAATGAAACTCTTGCAAATAGTGCAATAAACTTGGATGAACTGTTTGATGAAGTGGTGATTGCAAAAGGTTTTTGGCCTGCAAACTATGACATTTGGAAAAATACAAGTTGCTAAGAAAAATGGACACAACTATTCAGTCATTTCAAAGAAAAAACATTTCAATGCTCAATCTTGTCCAAATTATAGAATACATTTTCAGCCTGCCAGGCACATCTGCACCTGTTGAAAGGATATTCTCAATAATGAATAACATATGGTCTGAAGAAAGAGATAGAATGGCTGAATCAACTGTAAAAGCTTTATTGCGCTGCAAAGTTAATTGTGAACTAAATTGTAGAGAATTTTTCGACGCGATTAAAAATAACAAAGAATTTTTTAAAGAAAGTTCACGCTAGTGATAAATATTAATAATTTTGTAATAATAAGTTATGTTCAGTTAAGAGTAATTAAAAATTATTACTACATAATTGTTGTTTTTTGTTAACCACTCCATTACTTAGCCTTTTTGAATCATAAGTACTTAGCTGAATATACTTCTCTCTTTTTAAAATCCCATAGAAGGCGCTCACTTTCTGTTTCGAGCAAACTCTCGAAATTGTCCCGGTTTGAGAAAAAAATATTATGGCAAGTCTAATTATAACCCATCGAGGGTTGAACAGGATACTTTCTTTACAAAAAAAAATAAAAAATAAAATAAAATTGTAATACGCAATCTTGCTAATACAAAATGGGAAATTATTGAGAATAAAAACTTAGGTAATCTGCCCTTTTAAATGAGAATACATAACACACGCCAGACAAGATGATTGGGACACTAATATTTCACTATACTGAAGCAAATTGGACAGCTTTCCAAAAGGGCACGGAAGAAATATCAATGAATAATAAAGAAGATAAAAACGTTGTTTTATGTGCAGATAATCTCACAAGAGAAATATACTGAAGCACATTAAAAACGCACCACTATTATATATACTGATGCCGAGAAGCTGGGGAAAAAAAAGTGTTGGAATGGATTTTCCCCGTGTTTGTCATGAGGTAGAGAGCGAATGGCTGCTGGAATGGAAAGTGCATGATTCAACCCACGGGTTTGTGTACAGACTACATGAAAACAATGAAAGTTACACGTGCAACACGATTCCCAACAGCTATGACCCTGAAAATGTGTACGCGTTGTGGCAGTATACTCGGTATAAAAAGGCCGTTGAGACAAAACACCTAGTACATGTGCTTGAAATGCCACGACTATCTGAAAACGACCGCCAACGAGCCATTGGTATGTTGGAGACCGGAATGAGCTCGCGGGCCATTGCCAGAAGGATGAATTGCCACCACAGCACTATTGTACGTCTCAATGAACGTTACGGAACCACTGGCAGTGCCAGGGATAGACTTCGGAGTGGCCAACCACGAGTTACTACCCCTGCGCAAGATCGTCATATTGTGCTGAGTCACCTAAGGAATCGTTCTCTCCCGGCAAGTCAAACAGCAAGAGCAACAGTGGGTAGACGTGGGCAAGTCTCTCGAATGATAGTCATACGACGACTCAGAGATACAGGCCTTACTGCAAGACGACCTTATGTTGGGCCAAACTTGACTCACAGACATCGTCAGCAGCGCCTGCAATGGGCAGAACAACATGTCAGATGGACTAGACTGCAGTGGAATGCTGTCCTATTCACAGACGAGAGCAGATTCAACATATCCTTTGCTGATGGACGTATGCGGATTTGGCGATGGTGTGGAGAGCGCTTTGCAGATTGCTGTGTTCGTCAGCACAACCGATTTGGAGGTGGCAGTATTCACATTTGGGGAGGATTCAGTTTTCACCATCGCTTGCCTCTTCACGTCTTCCGTGGAAATGTTAATGCTGTGACATATCGAGATGAGGTTCTGGATGCATTGGTTGCTCCTGCGTTCACAAATTATCCAGACTTGTAGCTTCTCCAGCAGGATAACGCACGTGCGCACACTGCATGCATTACGCAGCAATATCTGCAGCAGCAGAACATTGTGACGATTGATTGGCCTGCCCTATTACCAGACATGTCCCCTATAGAACATCTGTGGGACGAGCTTGGACGCAGAGTCTACAGGCAAGGTTCTCCAGCTAATCTGCAACAGCTCGAAGCTGCTCTTACACGTGAATGGGACTTGATTCCCCGGAATTTCCTTCAGAGACTTGTGCGTTCCATGCGGAGCCGCTGCCAAGCTTGTTTGCAAGCACACGGTGGACATACCAGATACTAAGGATAGTGTGAATGAATTTTTTTATTGGTTGAATTTTTGGTTTTCTCCCTTGCCTGCACAGAATGCAATGAATTTCATAACAATCAAATGTACAAATTAATGACCAGCATGGATTCATAGGAAAATGAATAAAGATTCAAAATATGTGAACTTTATAAGTCAGAAGAGTTCAGGACCACCACTGGTGTAAGACAAGGTGATATCCTGTCACCTTATCTTTTCATACTCCTCATGGACGATGTCATCAAGGCATGTAAGGAGAGAACAAGAAAGTATTCAGTGGGGTACTGGAAGATGAGACAGGTCTATATTTCGGAGCTGGCATTTGCTGATGATGTTGCCCTGATTGCTAAATCAGAGGCACATCTCCAATCCAACCTGCAAGTCTGGAAGGAAGAGCTGGAGAAGAGAGGGATGGTCATAAGCAGCTCTAAAACAAAATCCATGGTGATATCACGAGAAGAAAGAAAACATCAGATTAAGTTGGGAGAACAGGTCCTGGAGCAGGTCGACCACTTTAAATATCTCGGAGCTATTATAGACCGAAAGGGAGGCATCAAAGAAGAGTTGGCCACTCGAAAAGCAGCGGCTGGGAGACTTTTTCAGGCCATAAATCATGGATTCCTCAGCAAGAAAGAGGTTGGTAAGAAAACGAAGATGGCTGTATACCGCTCCACCTATGTCCCAGTTTTGACATATGGATGCGAGTCGTGGGCAATGACTACAACCCACAAAAGCTAGATCCAAACCTCAGAAATGAGGTATCTGAGGAAAGTGGTTGAAGTAACAAGAAGAGACATGGTCCGCAACCAGACGATACGTCAAGGCCTGAAATCCCATCCGCTGCAGACCCAAATAGAACAGTCCCAACTAAGATGGTTTGGCCATGTCTGCAGAATGGGAGAAGATCGGCTACCACGACAAGCATGGGAAACAAAGAGCCAGGGATCCAGACCTCCAGGACGACCCAGAGTTCGCTGGGAGGACAACATTAGACAATCTTTGAAGGACCGAGGACTAGAATGGAACCAGGCCAGGAAGAAGACAGCTGATAGAATGGTCTGGCGCTCTCTCTTCCAAACCTCTACACTTCACGGTAGAAGGGGAACGACTAAGTAAGTAAGTAAGTAATATGTGAACTTGTAAACATTTATATTTACATTTCACACTCTGTTCCTGTATTATACAGGTGGTGCGTTTTTAATGTGCTTCAGTATATTAAACATAGCTGACATATACCTAACTTACACTTTTTATTTATTCTATTTGAACTGAGTAAATTCGGGAGATGATACCACATTTTGATATCGGGGATCAAAATTATTATCTTGAATTAACTACACTATATATCCTAATTATAACCCATCAAGGGATGAGAGAGATAATCTTTCTTTAAAAAAAAATAAAAGTGATGCGCCGCCTCGTTTTTTGTTTCTTTTTTAGATGGTATCTTATCTGTAGTTACATTTTGTAACATTCAATTTATTTATTCCTGAAAGTGTTGTCACAATATTTGTTCTCCATTTCTTGACAGAATGCAGCATCATTGTGTTAATGTGCCGCCATTGCCTTCATTGTTATTGTTAATGAGAACCGACGTCATTGCACTCCGGGCAAACCCATAGGTGCTCAGTTTTCTTTAGCAAATGTCGAAGTGTATGAATGCTAATTGTTCCTGTAGCTCGCTGGTTGTTCACACGTTGGAATCTTCCTCGCATGTGTACATCCCTGTTGGTCTTATGTTTCATGCCAAATTCCAGTAGTCTTAGCCTTGATTGATCATCGATTGCAGTGTCACTCTCTAATAGGCGTTCATTAAGTGCTCTCAGTATCTCTCCCTTATCCAAATCTAATGCATCTTCTATGGGTGCTCTCGAAGCTACTCTGTCAGCTCTTTCATTGCCGCGTACCCCTGCATGACCAGGACAGTAGATCCACACCAGTTCTTGAAGATTCCAGGCTTCTCTGGAGGTTTTTCCATTTATGCCGGAGCCATCCACTTTGGACCTACCGAAGCATGAATTGTGAGTCTGATACAACAACTGCCTTTGTTAAGAAAGTCTCAGACAACCACCTTAAGGCAGCAGAAGCTGGAGGTTGTTATCGTGTAAGCGCCGCCATGTTCAGCAACGATTCTGCCCTTTACTCTAGCAGAGAAACCCCATCCAGATTTTTCATCACGGATCACAGACCCTTCAGTGTACATTGAACATGATCATTTATCAGCTGATCAATTTCCAGCTCTGCCCTCCCATTGGTCTAAGTTCTGCACCAAGGCTGATGATGACCTGGTGGTAGTTAGTCCAGTTCTCACCTAACTTACTCCACTCTTCTACCTTGAATATATTTTCAACTATGGTCACCAGGCTGCGCCATCCATGACATCCCCCTCTTTATTCTTGCTCCTGTGGTGTTATTGCCTTAATTGTCTTCTCTTAACTGGAGCAATATGTTAGGACTGTTCAAAGGACAACAAACAAATAACAATCGTGTCGTCATGAAGCAAATCCATGTTGCTATGGAAACCAGATAACCGTGCTGCACAGCGTTTACTATTAGGTATTCTACAGAATCATATGCGCTGCATGACTGAATTGTGGGTAATGCTCAATTTCCGGTGGTGTAGGAGCATGAGTAGGAGCATGAGTAGTGTAGGAGCATGAGTGGTGTAGGAGCATGAGTGGTATAGGAGCATGAGTGGTGTAGGAGCCTGAGTGGTGTAGGAGCATGAGTGGTGTAGGAGCATGAGTGGTGTAGGAGCATGAGTGGTGTAGGAGCATGAGTGTTTTACCGCAGTTTGTTTCCTGACAGGAAGTTGTTTTCCCAAAACAAGTTATATAGTTTCAGCAATCATTATAATCTTTAGTTAGTAAGTTATTATAGTTTCAGCAATCATTATAATCTTTAGTTAGTAAGTTATTATAGTTTCAGCAATCATTATACTCTTTAGTTAGTAAGTTATTATAGTTTCAGCAATCATTATAATCTTTAGTTAGTAAGTTATTATAGTTTCAGCAATCATTATAATCTTTATTTAGTAAGTTATTATAGTTTCAGCAATCATTATAATCTTCAGTTAGTAAGTTATTATAGTTTCAGCAATCATTATAATCTTTAGTTAGTAAGTTATTATAGTTTCAGCAATCATTATAATCTTTAGTTAGTAAGTTATTATAGTTTCAGCAATCATTATAATCTTTAGTTAATAAGAATAATGATACAAGAAAATTCTATTCACAGAATCATAACACTAGGCAATCTGGCCGTCAGATGAGGTCGCCTGCCGGAGGGATTTGATAGTCTACAATTAAAAACACTATCAATTCTAATTATACCAAATCAGGGATTCAACATAATATGTTTATCCATTAAATTTAAACACAATTTTGCAGAGGATTCTTTTGTAGCATTTGTTTTATACGGTGAGCTTGTTAACCTTTACGCACAAAATGACGTCTCAAAAATTACTTTCTTTCCTTTTTTTTTTTTTAACGCCATTCGAAGTGAGTCATATTTTTATTTAGAAATATATGATTCTCTACTTTCCAAGCCCGCATGGTTACGCTCACACTTGGCAATCTCTCGATCCGCCCCTGCTTTTCTCTTGTATTTTTATCAGCTGTTTGTGTGATCGACTTTCGTAAAGAGGTTGACCGAATTTTATATCAGTGGCGTGTGGTAACATTAGACCCGAGACCTGGTTTGGTGTTTGCGTAGATATGAGAAGAATATGCTGGCCATGTATGTATAAGACACACACTGGGAAAACATGGTGATAGTATTGTGATAAGTATGAGCAGTCGCGTACGAAGGAGGTACAAGGGGTTAGGGTTATTCGCCCCGGACGACAGCTAGAAGAAGGGTGTCATCGGACCAATGGTGTACTAAAGGGGGTGCGAGTAAGCAGTCCGCCCTGGGTGACAGCCAGGAAAAAGGGGAAGGGGGTGTTATTGGACACTATTATGATTTCACTTACTGTTAAAAGTGTACTTACAACTATGTTTCTTTATTGGAGGGGTTGTCAGAGGTAGGTTCCGCCCCAGGTACCAAATATTTTAAGTTCTCCCCTACATCTGGCACCATGACGACAGTATTGTACTACATACTGTTGAAAATATATACTTGCAAGTAAAATTTGTTTTCATGTGTGCTTAATGGAGGAAGGGGAGGCGTGCTAAATAAATGATTTACCCTGGGTGCCAATAATTTAAGTACTCCACCTGGATATGAGAATTAGATGGTGACCTAATAACACACTGAGAAAGGACAGAGAGACATGAAAGAGCTGAATAAGGTATGCACATTACCTTGACCAGGTAGCACAGCATGGCGTGAAATCGTTGAGAACTCTTTACTTGGCAGGAAGATAAATTCATTTATAACTGTGTGCTCGTTTATATATGGCGTCACTCAGTGAAACAAGAAGGGGGGGTCTAAATTTTGTGACGATAGCGGTAGGAAGGATTTAGTAAATGTGACGTCACACAAAAATTACGAATGAGGCTGACAGTAACATGTTTCAACATTCAGACAAGAGTCCCATTAAGTTAAAGACATAAAGGTTTAGCAAGTTGAACCAACTGGTGTGAACGTTTACAATTATTTTTTTTTTTTTGGTTTGTGCGAGAGGGAGGGGTGTGGAATGCAAATGCTTTTAGGTGGGTAAGGCAAAGGTTGGGCTCTGTCTCCTGCTGGGACGCGGCAATCAAAGGGAAGATCTTTGTGATTAAATAAACACTGACTTAACTGGTTATTTTGTCTCTACTAGTTAACTAATTTACATTCGATTACATGCTTTCTTTTCAGGGTAAAGTAGAGTTAATAAGAAAAAAAAAAGGGGGGGGGGGGGGTAAGAGATTTGCGACGTGCATAAAAGGCGGCTTGGATATTAGTGACGAAATCGGACAAGGGGGAAAGGGGGGGGGGGGGGGCGTCAAAATGACAAGCATTGCGTGACGTCATGTGTGAACGACCCATGTCATAATAATATTGGTATGATAAGAAATGAAAGACACTGGATTTTGACAGAACGTGCATTGAGCAGTTCAACTAATAGCATTCTGAAGATGCGTGACAGAAACTCAGGGAGAACCGCGACACAGCCAGAAGTGGGTTGACAAGCAATCGAGGGGAGCTTACTTACGAATTCGTCAAATTAACTATCGATACGTCGGCCGATTAAGTTGCAGAAGTCGGCAAGCATTAAATAAAGATCAAAAGACAAAGCAATAAGAGACCCGATGTAACCAACGAACTTAAATTAAGTCTAGGTTGAAAGAAACGTGCATCGCTATAAGAAACGTAGTTGTCGTTAATTTTAACACACGGCAACGATCTTTTTTTTCCCCGCATTATTTTTTTTTTAAAAAGCTTGAAACAGAGTTACGGTAAGCAGTACCAAGTATCTGTCTTTCTGTCTGTACTTTCTAAGCCTAACCTTAAACCCTAACGCTGAACCAATAACCGCACATCTCCAGCTTTAAAATAATTATTGTTAATGGCTACAAGTTACAAAACAATAACGTCTAAAACTAATCTGTATCTTTTGTCGAGCTTCTTTAGGAAGTAATGAAAGTAAGAAAGACGTCTTGGCTAGGATAAGCTGGTCACAGTAATGAAAGTAAGAAAGACGTCTTGGCTAGGATAAGCTGGTCACAGTAATGAAAGTAAGAAAGACGTCTCACTACCTCCGGTCTACGCACATCCTAAGTGTTTCGTGGAAGGACAAATATCGAGCTGCTGCCACGTACTGGTCTTCAAAGCATGTATACACTGCTCAGACAGTATATACTGGCTTGTCCATGTCCGCCGCATGGAATATGGTCGCATCTCAATAGGTCGCGGGCATAAAACTGACTTCGTCTTTGTTCCACGTATCGACGGCCATTTGGTCGAAACTAGAAGTATGTCCTTCTTCGATTGCCTTTCAACCGGAGAAGAGACGCCATTAAAAGCTTGCACGGACAGCACAGGAAAGATGTGTTTAGTCTGAATTAATTGTATGTGTGTGTTCCTCAGGGAGCCCAAAGATTAAGAAGAAGAAAAATGTCTACTAATATAGACATTAACTTTGTTAACACTTCTTGTCCACATGTCTGTTAACACTTCTTGTCCATGTGTCTGTTAACACTTCTTGTCCATGTGTCTGTTAACACTTCTTGTCCATGTGTCTGTTAACACTTCTTATCTATGTGTCTGTTAACACTTCTTGCCTATGTGTCTCTATAAAGCTTTCTTTTTTCCGAGGTAGTTCAAAATTGCAATTCCCAAAGACAATCAATTTTTCAGAGAAACAATAGATTTCTGTCTTCAAGTTCTATGGCTGTTGGCTTAGGTGATCATGAGTCTCCACAACTTTCAGTCTGCAGTACTGTTCATCAACTCTGTTGTTGACATCTTTCCATGCCATGATATCAAACTGTCCAGTAACGTCTCTCTGTGTCGTCATTTATCTATTATTTCCATCTATCTTTCCTGTTGTCTTATTAAATTCCAACTTTCCTCTTCTCCTAACACGCCCAAAGACAGTGGGTTGCTTCTGTCTAATGTGAGTACTAGGTTTCCTTGAGGCACTGACTTCTTTCATGGCATCCTCATTACTGTTTTTACAGGCTTTTCTTTAACTTGCAACGTTTGTCACTCTCTTATCACCTTCAAATCTTGAAATCGATTTTTCAATCACTTCCAGATTAGCAATAGCTCTGAAATTTGGCATAGTTGTGTATTCCCCATGACAATACAATAATCAGTCGTAAAAATAATAAAATGAATAACATTAAAATTAATATGAATTTTTGTTTGTTTGTATTGTATCATCAGTGAAACGGGCGATAACTGCAAATAATCTAGGTGTATTCTTTCCAAGATTGTCTCTCTTGAGAGAAATATTGAAACTTCCCCCCCCCCCCATCCTTTTCCACACATACACTCTCGCACGCGCGTGCACAGAGACATACACACAACTGACAACTACATTTAAAAAAAAATGTAATTTACAACTCTTATCAACATTAAAAAAAATAAAAATACTAACTTTCCGTGTAATACCTTGCATACTGAATAATGAAATCCACCTCCTGTGCTCTGGACTCGTTTATCGCAAACGTATAATGTCATTAGTGGATCGATTACATTTGACTTAAATTTAAAAACAACAACAACAAACACTAAAAAGAAGAAAATAAAAATTAAAAATATTTTAAACACAGGCTTATAATGCACTAAAAAGCCAGAAATAATTTTTCAAGGAGTTTATGGCTTGCAGTAAAAAAAATGTTACATCAAATTGACAAAAAACCTGGGGCGCTGATTCTGCATGAAATTAACTTCTGCTTTATACTTCATTACACACTTATGGATAAAATATATGAAAAACGTTTAAGCGCCCCACGCTTTTTGTCAATTTGATGTTACATTTTTTGACTGCAAGCTATAAACTCCTTGAAAAATTATTTGTGACTTTTTAGTGCATTAAAAGCCTGTGTAAAATATGTTTTTAAATATTTTTTTTTTTATTAACTGTCTAAGATATTCTTAACATTTTTCAATAAAATCATTTCTCGATGGCTGTTCCTAATTGTTTACTTATTGTCCATGACTTCCTTCCGTATGACAGTGTGACCGTAATCACACAGATAGTATCTGGGGAAAAACTGGTTGTAGTTCTGTTTTATTTCTTTTATTTTTTCTTCTCTCTAGCTGTTATATATTTTCTGTCGGAAAATATTAGAGAAGATCGGAACAGAATGATAGGTGTATTTGTATAAGTAAGAGTTGCGTGTTACATTGACACACCAACTAAGAAGCTGGTGTTGTGCCAATGTATATTTGTGACCAGTCATTTAGGAGCTATTCTCCGTTGAAAGAATAAAGGGATAGAATAGGAAGAATTTCCGAATTTATTTTGATTTAAGTAATATATCAAGTTTGTGTTCATATATCAAGTTTGTGTTCACTGGATAAACCCCCAGAGATGTTACTTTACTTCAGCCATTTGAACGGGTTCCAGGTTCGGTTAAGATTTTGAATTGGAAGTAGCTCATGTAGTAGTAATGGCAGTACTCTCAATAGTTCCTAGATCCCTGAATTTTAAGTAATTCAAAATCAACAATTCATTTTGCATTGAAGTAAAGTCCGCAGAATATATAAATGAAGCTTTTATTTAGATGTCCTCCAGATGTACAACCTTAGTTAAAATGCGACTCCATTTTCATTCCTGTAGCATTCATCCTTCAATATACTTAAAGTTAATTGCTTATCCTTTACAGGACGTGGCAATCAACCCAGCTTTTATTGGCTGTTTTTGATTTTTCTAGGCAATTTTTTCATTCAGTAGTTTGCCATTGCTTTCTGAACGGTACGGCGCTTATACCATTGTAAAAAATCCACACAAAGCGATCTGCTACCAAACCGCCTGCAGCAGGTTTCGAACCTGGTATATCTGGATTATGAAACTGCGTTCATATCCATTAGGCCACAGACGCCGACTCAATATACATAGTCTCATAAATTTTAAGTCTCCAATTTTCGATGAACAAATGTACAATTTATTCTTGTCTACTATATTGAGGTCGAAATACTAAATCGAGATTTTACCCACCTGAGTAATATGTCATACTGACTACCAAATATGTTCTGTATTCAGAACTTTGAAAACATATCCGTTGATTTAGAGAATAAACGTGTCATAGGGCTAGAGGTCGGGTTAGTCCGGGGTTAGCCATTATTCTCTTCACTGGAGTCTCCATGTAGCTACAAATAAATCGTGGTGAGAACTCTACAGTTAGGGGTTTGGGAGGTCCATATATCATAAAACTGGTTTCTAAGACTGTTGGGGGAAGTTATTTTGATTTGTCAGTCTACCGGATATCCTTTGGGATAATCTGTTTCATTGGCGAAGCCACCAGTTAAGATGGATAGTCCACTAGTTATGTCTGTCATATTTACGTCACAGTTACTACACAAGTTTCTATGATAGCAAATGGTATAACCTTTTATTCGAGGGTATATTTAATTCTTTTTAGAGATTTCAGGTCTCGTATTATTTCCTGTAACTGTCTGGAAGGCTTTATTAAAAAATGTCGATAAGAGGCTTTGTGACAAGCAGGACCTCTCAAAATGATCACGAATACCAAAACTGATTAGAAAACATGGAAGGACGCTAGGCAAAGCCACGTTCAAAATACGAAGGTCTACCACGGGAATTTTCTTCTCACAAAGTGTGCTCCGTGTCGTTTCCATGAATCTATAAATAGAAAGAAAGAATGGGAGCACTGCAGTGACAATTGTGCTATCCTCAGGACTAATGATAGAAATTGCACACCATATTTCTTTGCCGCCTTTACTTGACGTGTTACTTTTAAGTATAAAATAATAGAAAAGTATAAGATGGAAGAAAATAAACGTTGTATAAGATGGAAGAAAATAAACGTTGTATAAGATGGAAGAAAATAAACGTTGTATAAGATGGAAGAAAATAAACGTTGTATAAGATGGAAGAAAATAAACGTTGTATAAGATGGAAGAAAATAAACGTTGTATAAGATGGAAGAAAATAAACGTTGTATAAGATGGAAAGAAAATAAACGTTTGTATAAGATGGAAGAAAAAAATAAACGTTGTATAAGATGGAAGAAAATAAACGTTGTATAAGATGGAAGAAAATAAACGTTGTATAAGATGGAAGAAAATAAACGTTGTATAAGATGGAAGAAAATAAACGTTGTATAAGATGGAAGAAAATAAACGTTGTATAAGATGGAAGAAAATAAACGTTGTATAAGATGGAAGAAAATAAACGTTGTATAAGATGGAAGAATGCCGATGAATAGTTCAGAAGTTTTCGGCTGTGGCGCTTTATTTATCATCGCCTGTCAGCTCCCTACGGAGCATTGCCCTTCAACAAACTTATACCAAGACTTCCTGTCACGTGCCATCAGACCAAGGTCTTTCCGTGCCGTCCTCATTTATGTCATATCTGTCTCCAGTTCTCTTCTCCGCTTGTTCTTCCGTCTCCGTCTATCTCTGGGCGTTCCAGAATAAGTACGGCCTTGTAATACTATCAACAGGTTTCCTCACTCTGTGTCCATGATGCTTGATTTATGGACAGTTATTGGGTTAATGCTGATGACAAAGACGATAATGATGCTAATGATGATGGCAACGACAAAGTTGATAATGATGTTGATGAAGACGACAATAATGATTATAATGGTGGTGGTAATAATGATATAGCATTAAAAGTATTATCAATGACTAAGCATATTGGTAAGTCATTGGACAATCGTCCAAGTTTGGTATTCCTACGTCAAGCCAATGAAATATCCTTTATCGCAGAGTAATCGTTGAGATATCTTAAGAAATAAAACGTTCTGTTATCTGTGTTCACAGTTAATATTCAAACACGTGACATGCGAGTGTATCGTGCCAACATTTTGTTATCTTGTCACATTGCAGCGAGAATCGTTATGCGTGTTATGACTTGTGAAGTTGTTATAGTCTACTAAATAAATGATACACGTAAACGGGTTATGTTGCGGACTCTTATAAGAAATAAATAAGTAGAAAACTAGACAATATCAATGTAACAGAAGTGATAGTTCCTAGATTATTATCGTAGCGGTTTGGTGAAGGTCATTAAGATTTCATTTGGTCAAGAAATTCATAGTACGACCTGGCCCGTCATTGCACAAAACAAATTCTTCTCATAGATAAAGGTACAGGTAGTTTGACATAACAGATACTGCGATATGATAGTAAAGTACCGATGTTATCTGTACTAGATCACGTGTGTAACCAGGACCTGAAATAGGAGCAAAGAACAGTAATACTGTAACACACTATGTATCTCGTAAGAAGCTACTAAGGAGGGTTGAGTAAAGGACCGACAACCCCATCCTATAGAAAATGTATAGTCACAGAAGCTTCAAGAAAAAGAACACAAGATCACCTATCTGGAACTGATGGCAAGAACCAGAAAAGCGCCTGTGGAACAAGAGATGAGAAGAAAACACAGGAGATGGATAGGAGATGCACTGAGGAAACCTGCTGACAGCCTTACTAGGCTGTCCTTGTTCTGGACACCGCAGGGTAAGAGAGGTGGTAGGAGACCAAAGAACACACAGAGAACAGAGCTGGAGACAGACGTGAAGAAAGACCTTGACCTGATGACACGTGACAGGAAGACTTGGCATAAGTTTGTTGAAGGCCTGTGCTCCTTGGGTAGCTACAGGTGAAGGTGAGGATCTCAGCCTTATGAGGTGGGTATGAGGTGGGTAGACCAGTTCCATTTCTTGCTGCTTTTGCCTTTCCTAACTCATGACTAGAGTCAGGTACCAGCTATAACAGCTTTGTAGACTGGAGGGTGTCGCGTATTGATTTATGAACCCACACCCCTTGTTTCAAGAAGCAGGCACTCTGACCACTCAGAGATGGGAACTCTTGACTCTTTTTCCCAAGACATCAGAATTACTTGTCTGTTTTTAATTGTTGATTTTCCGCTTGTCTTCCGCTAGTGCTTTCAAAGACATGAGACAGAAGCGGAATAGCTTCCTATGAGTTGTATGTGTCTCAGCTCTCCCGCCACCGTGGCAGTTAACTCCTTTTGCTCACTTGTTGGTTATAAATTAGATTGTCTTGTGAAACTGGTTTCTTTTTCTTTTAAAATGTTGACCTGTCTAGAAACGGCAAAGGCAACGAGAAAGGGAACAAGCGACCACACTTCATAAAGCTGAGGCCTAGTACAGTGAAGACTTACATTAACCCCCCCCCCCCCCCCCCCCCCCCCCCCTCCCACCCCGGAAGTTATCCGTTAGCTTGGTTTTTTTCAGACAATTTTATTTACGAAATTAGAAACTTATACATTATAAATAATAAATATCAATTCAAAAACAGCTGCGTAAAATATGGCACGTAATAAGGTTTTAGATGACGCATTTTAACATGTTTTATAAAACTAGACACAGGGCCAGACATTACATTCTTTATTTGCTACATTTTTTTAATGAGTTGTAGTGGATTGAACACACTGTTTGTTATTGCATTTACTTATTGCTGTTGGTAGCATAATGTTGCGATCATAACATTTTTTTTTTCAGTAAGTTCAACTTTAAAATTTTTTTTCTAAAAAACTACCCGATGTAATGAATTCATATTTTGCATGTAGTATTATATTGTTCATGACGTTATGAAAACATTTTTTTGCCTCCAGAAAATATATCTAGATTGATATATCTATTCATCAGGTTATATTAAAATCACACTCCCCTACCGGTATTAAAATGTAGCATGTCAGCAGTACAGTTGTTTTGCACGGGCAATAAATGGTTTTTTAATAGAAAAAAAAAATACGGTATGTTAAGACGAAATCATGACACTTCGTGCACCGCAGTTGTCTGCTGTTGAAAGCTGAAATAGTACGACATCATTGTAAAGTCAGTGGCGTATTGTGAGATTATTGTAAAGTTACACATGATACCCTAAAAAAGACAGATTTTCAATTCTGGAAGAAATATGTAGATCATGTGCTCCGTGAAGAAGAAGAATACTGGCAACATGATGGATTACAGTTTATCCAGCCATTAACAGTTGTTAATCTAATGGAATCGTCAGATACGGACTGAGATAAATGTAACTTAATTGACATATCAAAACCATAAAACAATGTAATTATGCTCCTTCAAAACACGAAGAAATAGTGCAGGTATACATGTAAAATTTACCGTGTCGTATACACTATAGTTTTAAATACAGTTTTTTACCCCCACGTTTCAGATTTAAATGTATCACTACTTATAGCTGTTTCCTATGCGGTGAGCAGATATGGATACGCCTCTGATCCTACTTTTGACATTTATGACGTAGTATACTGTAAAATTTAATTTTTAAGCCGTGCTTCTTGTAAGATTCGGAAAAGATCAAAGGAATTTACGGTTTTGAGGAATGCAGAATTGATATTGACTTAACAACAACATATTTGTAACGTCATGGATAATATAAGACTACATGCAAAATATGAATTCATTACATCAGGTAGTTTTTTAGAAAAAAAATTTTAAAGTTGAACATCAATTGGTGAACGGACTTTTATAGGACAATCCATTTGAATGATCGGTATGTGGTAATTAAATTTTGTGGGTGCAAAATACTTCTACAGTATCTTCTTCTTTGATCCATAACCGCCAACCGTCAAAGCAGTCAGCGGCCATCACGCCTGGTGGCGTCCTGTAGGGCAGCAACAAATTGATTCCACTTTGCTCGGTCGGCGGCCATCCTTCGTACAGTGCCCCAACTATGGTTCATTCTTTGCATCTCGGCTTCCACAGTTCTCCCCCAAGTTGTTTTTGGTCGGCCTCTCTTTCGATTTCCTTCAGGGGTCCATAGCATAGTTCTTGTGTTGGTATCAGGGTCCCTTCTGAGGACGTGGCCAACCCAACTCCAGCGTCTGCCAGCTATGATGGTGTGCATGTCCTCCTAGTTACTCTAAATAAGTATAATCATCTTTATTTATCTACTTAATTACCCTTGGAGCTCGGTTGCTTTAGTTGTTGGCTACTGATATCTATCTAACGCCGTCATTAGCTCCGCCAACGAGGATGTCCCGAAAGAAACCAGAGCTCAAAGAAATCTTATTACAACTTGTGATGTATAATGGAAATATAGCCTACAGTATCTGACAGTCTTTCGTGACCTCGTAGCGATCTATGATTTTCTAGCAAAACCATGTATTTACAGCCCGTGTTTACTCACTTTTTAATCCACGCCTCTTTTCCTTGAACATAAACAAACGAAGTTGTTTACCAACTTTCGCGACCTGCCAGTCATAACAAGAAGCGAATCAGGTTTGTTTATCAAGTTTCTCACGCGAGCTGATCTGTCAATCCTCGGATACCTGACAGACCGCACGTGAAAAACACCGGACCTTTTTGAAGTAGACGCTCGGGCAAAAATATTTCCCCGAGTACCTTTTGAAGTTCGTACACACAGGGGAGTTAACTCTTTGATCTTCAGATACGGGCAAAATCTACGAGAACCCCGTTACACGGATTTAAGCTGTGATGGCGGTCGAACGCCTGAGACAAGCTGACCGTAAACTTGTATCTGGGGGACTCATGTTTCTGGTTCTCTGCTATACACTATAGTGTGAAAAGTAGCATCATCTATAGATCAGAGCAACCACGATGATATTTAAACTGTGTCTTCCTACACCAGCTATCAGTCGTCACTCAGAATTTTTGGAATAGTCTAAGCACGCAGCAGCTAGAACCATTTCGCGACTGATAGTGACAGAATAGAATTCACGTTATATTTCATTTTGTGTATTTATAGTAAGTGACTATTATTTAATACCATACGATGACAAACAGAAGTCGACAATGTAATAGCTATTAAGGACAGGCGATATTTATGTAAGTGCGAGTATGGATAATTGAATAATAATTGTCACTCTACGCTGATCGTTGACCGGGAGCAGGAAGGGTAGAGCTGCATAACTCAGCCAAACCTGCACTCGCTAAGCGACGCGCGATAGGATAGGCTAAAGTCACAGGGTGCCTTTTAACTGTAATCAATACTGACGGAGTGGATAAGAGATCGTCTTGTCCCCGTCCGTGTGAATATATATAGCTATATAGAATAGTAGCATTCTTTTTCATAAATGTTTTGTTTATTCCACGCAGACCTGATCAATTTGCCTCCAGCGGTTTTGTTCATCATTTACTGAATGGTTATGTTGTCTTTTTCTTGGCTTGTGCGTCCCCAAGTTCATTTGTGAACAGGATTGGCCAAAGAGACAAAGAAACATTTTAACTTATAACTTTAACTGGATTTACAAAACCCAGAAATATTTTGTTCAATTTTATCAGCCCACTGGTGTGTGAAACCAATAACATTACTCCCGACTTTTGACAGTCGTATCCAAGTGGATTTTTATCCAGAAGAGTTACGCTGTTTCAGAATCGTTTTAGCAACCAGATGGTTCCCAATACTGGAAGTATTTTCCTCTGTTTACTGTGAACCCCAAGATCTCGGTTTTTCTACACTATTGTTCGAGGCGACATTTGTTCATACAGGAATAAATCACCAAATTTGGCGTCCCCTCATTAATCGTATTTGTTAGAAGATGGACTGGGGCCAATTTGGGAAATACACCTGACAATTTGTATATTCAGAAACCATTGTTATTCCAACGGGATATCACAAAGAATAGGTAAGCGTGATTGAGTGGTCACTGTATAACAGAGAGAGTATGATAGAGAGAGTGAATATTTTTCTTTGTTTCAGGAATTGCATCATCCTTGATTTTGCTTAAAAAAATTGTTTGCTTTACTGGGTAGCGTTTAGTAGGAACTTGTTTCTTTACTGTATATTCTGTAACAAAGTGCTAACCTTTGACCTTTGAATTATTAACTTTTTGGGTTCTTTTCTCAAGAGGGGGAAGGCGCATTTATTCAATTATTGCCTATGTATGTAAATCTGATTTTATTTGATCTTTCTTTAGATATTTGGTGTTGTCAGTTTTATTGGTAGGCGCTGGTGGTTCGAGTGTCTAGTTTTATTGGTAGGCGCTGGTGGTTCGAGTGTCTAGTTTTATTGGTAGGCGCTGGTGGTTCGAGTGTCTAGTTTTATTGGTAGGCGCTGGTGGTTCGAGTGTCTAGTTTTATTGGTAGGTTCTGGTGGTTCGAGTGTCTAGTTTTATTGGTAGGTTCTGGTGGTTCGAGTGTCTAGTTTTATTGGTAGGTTCTGGTGGTTCGAGTGTCTAGTTTTATTGGTAGGCGCTGGTGGTTCGAGTGTCTAGTTTTATTGGTAGGCTCTATCTTGAGATAACGTCCGACTGGTTAAGCGTTTTGAGCGCTTTTCTCCAGCGGGGAAGCAACCGGGTACCATGACCAAAACATGGTAGCGGTAGACTCCAGTCCAACCAGCTGTAAATGGGATCCTGTCTATGCTCTTGAATTTGGAAAGGCAAAAGCAGCGAGTGAAGGAACTTGTCACTCCACCTCATAAAGCTGAACCTAGTATGTTTAAGTCTCTAACACTTCACTCCACTACGACAGTTTCTGCTATGGGATTGTAACGCGACATTTGGCGTTAGAAGTCTTATGGAATATGAATTCCTGATTATTCACACTGAACGCCTCGTCACAGCAACTACGAGGTCTGGTCAAAAAGTATCCGACCTTTTTTTTTTCGGGGAAAAAAATGATATACAGGAGGTTTCTCTGGTGGATACAGTGGAGAAGACCTTCCTGCGCATGCATGATTTTTTTCCCTCCCAAAGACAGTGTCAGTCGTCTGCAATTAGTGTACGCGCGAGCTGTGGTAGTAACAAGCCGTCGGATTTTTATTTGTCACGAAATGACGGAACGTTTTGAACAGCGGTATTGCATTAAATTTTGCCAAAAGCTCGGTGATACCCAAGTAGAAACAATTCGAAAGATTCAACAAGCTTTTGGCGATGAAGCCATGAGCATTACACAAATTAAGGAGTGGTACAACCGTTTCAAAGATGGCCGCACATCGGTGCATAGCGAGCCACGTTCCGGTAGACCATCAACAAGCCGAAACGACGTGGTCATTCACGAAGTGCGGACTTTGGTCATGCAGAACCGTCGTATCACCATCCGAGAACTTACACACGAGGTGGGGATAAGCCACAGTTCAGTACAATCCATATTGACGGAGGATTTGAACTTGCGGAGAGTGTGCGCTAAATTCGGACCTGTGGACAACGGGAACTTGACAGCTGCATCACAACAATGCACCCGCACATTCTTCGCATCTGATTCAGACTTTCTTGGTCAAATACAAGACTCCTCTGATTCGTCAGGCTCCATACTCTCCTGACATGGCTCCTTGCGATTTCTGGCTGTGCCCCAAGCTGAAAATACCGGTGAAAGGAACCCGATTTGAGTCACGAGAAGACATTATGATAAATTCGACGGCCGAGCTATACTCCATTCCCAAAGAGGCCTACCTGAAAGTCTTCCAAGCATGGCGGGACCGCTGGGAGAAGTGTGTGCAGTCCCAAGGAGATTACTTTGAAGGGGATTAGGGTTTTAGACTTCCAGGTGAGTGATTGTATTTTTCCTGGCCAAAGTCGGATACTTTTTGACCAGACCTCGTACCTTTACCGTTTATTTATTTTATTTCATTTTATTTTGGAGAAGTTTATGTGCCTACATAGAATGTATTTCCATTGGGTTAAGAAAACATCGTCTTCAGCCAGCAGAAATGGAACCCAGCGGACTAAACATCTTAACGATCTAGATTTAGCCGACGACCTCACAATTCTGGAGCTGGACAAGGCAGTCCATTTCTGGAATCCCAAGGGCAAAGACGTAGATGAAGACAGAAGAACACACGGAGAAGATAACTGAAGACATACAAGAAAAAATGAGGAAGACTAGTCTATGAGTGGATGGTACAGGACGTGAGGACGAAAGTTTGTTGTGTGGATTGTAACAGAAAACGTTTGAGTTCAGCTTGTCCTGTGATTGTAACAGAAAACGTTGAGAGTTCAGCTTTTCCTGTGATTGTAACAGAAAACGTTGAGAGGTCAGAGTGTCCTGTGATTGGAATAGAACGCGTTGAGAGTTCAGCTTGTCCTGTGATTGTAACAGAGAACGTTGAGAGTTCAGCTTGTCCTGTGATTGTAACAGAAAACGTTGAGAGTTCAGCTTGTCCTGTGATTGTAACAGAAAACGTTGAGAGTTCAGCTTGTCCTGTGATTGTAACAGAGAACGTTGAGAGTTCAGCTTGTCCTGTGATTGTAACAGAAAAGATTGTCGTTGAGAGTTCAGTTGTTGTCTGTGATTGTAACAGAAAACGTTGAGAGTTCAGCTTGTCCTGTGTGATTGTAACAGAAAACGTTGAGTTTCAGCTTGTCCTGTGATTGTAACAGAAAACGTTGAGAGTTCAGTTGTCCTGTGATTGTAACAGATAACGTGGAGAGTTCAGCTTGTCTTGTGATTGTAATAGAGAACGTTAAGAGTTCAGCTTGTCCTGTGATTGTAACAGAGAACGTTGAGAGTTCAGCTTGTCCTGTGATTGTAACAGATAACGTTGAGAGTTCAGCTTGTCCTGTGATTGTAACAAATAACGTTGATAGTTCAGCTTGTCCTGTGATTGTAACAGATAACGTGGAGAGTTCAGCTTGACTTGTGATTGGAACAGAGAACGTTGAGAGTTCAGCTCGTCCTGTGATTGTAACAGAGAACGTTGAGAGTTCAGCTTGTCCTGTGATTGTAACAGAAAAAACAGAGAAACGTTGAGAGTTCAGCTTGTCCTGTGATTGTAACAGAAAACGTTGAGAGTTCAGCTTGTCCTGTGATTGTAACAGAAAACGTTGAGAGTTCAGCTTGTCCTGTGATTGTAACAGAAAACGTTGAGAGTTCAGCTTGTCCTGTGATTGTAACAGAAAACGTTGAGAGTTCAGCTTGTCCTGTGATTGTAACAGAAAACGTTGAGAGTTCAGCTTGTCCTGTGATTGTAACAGAAAACGTTGAGAGTTCAGCTTGTCCTGTGATTGTAACAGAAAACGTTGAGAGTTCAGCTTGTCCTGTGATTGTAACAGAAAACGTTGAGAGTTCAGCTTGTCCTGTGATTGTAACAGAGAACGTGAGAGACAGCTTGTAACAGATTGTAACAGAGAACGTTGAGAGTTCAGCTTGTCCTGTGATTGTAACAGAAAACGTTGAGAGTTCAGCTTGTCCTGTGATTGTAACAGAAAACGTTGAGAGTTCAGCTTGTCCTGTGATTGTAACAGAAAACGTTGAGAGTTCAGCTTGTCCTGTGATTGTAACAGAAAACGTTGAGAGTTCAGCTTGTCCTGTGATTGTAACAGAAAACGTTGAGAGTTCAGCTTGTCCTGTGATTGTAACAGAGAACGTTGAGAGTTCAGCTTGTCCTGTGATTGTAACAGAAAACGTTGAGAGTTCAGCTTGTCCTGTGATTGTAACAGAGAACGTTGAGAGTTCAGCTTGTCCTGTGATTGTAACAGAAAACGTTGAGAGTTCAGCTTGTCCTGTGATTGTAACAGAGAACGTTGAGAGTTCAGCTTGTCCTGTGATTGTAACAGAAAACGTTGAGAGTTCAGCTTGTCCTGTGATTGTAACAGAAAACGTTGAGAGTTCAGCTTGTCCTGTGATTGTAACAGAAAACGTTGAGAGTTCAGCTTGTCCTGTGATTGGGAATTTTGAACCATAATACATAGGGCCATAAAAATTATATATTCGGATGCCTTATGATGTCCTGAGCAATAATATGGTGTCAGTTACCCACTAGTACAAAAAATAACCAAAATAATGGCAATAATATTATGTATGATAAGACGGACTGACGAGAAAAAAAGATCACGCCTGCTTAATTTTTTCATGACATATTTTGAAAAAAGCTTTGGGTAAATAGGACTAAAAGGTACCAAGATTTTGATTGGCTGTAGTTTAAAGGAAGGCGATAGGGGATTGGTTAACCTAACATTAAAAATATACTTGTAGTAGTAACCGTTGTATTTTGGGAATTGTTTTTTTTTAAAGTTCGATTTAAAATTCATAGTCGTCTGCTTCTATTTGCCAGCTTAGTTGATATTGAGGAAAAATTGTTAGGCCAGGACGCCATTTCTTTAAAAAATCTTGCCGCGAGACGATGAGATCAGAAGTGTAATTCTAAATACAAATATTATAAACTTCTGGACAGGGCAGTGATAACTTGGGCCAGATCTGCCAGTCATCGTTGTTTGTGTGTAATATTCATTGAAATTGTGGTAATATTGAATTTATTAACCATTTTATTTAAAATAAAGTTTGAATGTGAGATACTAACATACGACTGTAAGTAAGTGAGTCGATGGCAGACTTAGGCACAGCCTAGAGATTGATCCATCATATGATAGCCTATCAGAGAGGTGTAGAACTACAAAATTATATATGATTGTCATCAAGGAGCATAACACCTATCCTATTGTATAGAAAAAGATTACTGTTGGAATTGCAGAGGCGTTGTAACCATTAGGGGAGAGGAATACTGGTATACATTGTCACTTTAAAATATAATGGTACAATAGGTTGTCATAAAGAGCTGACCCTATGCGTTTGTTTGTACTGTACCTGTAATTAACTGTGGAACATTATTGTATACTTATTATAAAGAAGGATGCATAACCTTCTTATTTCAGGGGTTTATGTGGCCCTGACAGTCACATAAAACCAGGCTCGTGGGAACTGATTGATTCCTGACTTTGTTGCATAATTCTGGCACGTACTGGAGGCCATTGCCTTTTATGAAGTGAACCAGATGGTCCATCGAGCCTAAGACAAGACTTACCAGGGTTCTCCTTCGAAGTTAAGTGCCCGTTCGGCACCGAAAGTCTCAACCTCTATGAACCTCAGTTATTAACAACAAAAAAGACTGAAATTATCAACAACAACAAAAAAAATTCCACCTGTGACAAAATAAAAAGAAAATGAACGATAGGGAATGAGGATAACAAACAACCTACCATTATACATATACCAGTATTATCCTATTTAGAAAACTACACCTACACACTTTTATTATATTAATACTTGTATTATGGACAGAAGATCCATTGTATAAATTGAATATTGTAAATAATTTCATTGATTTCAATTCTGATTGTCAATCCTGATTGTAAAAAAAATAGAGTCAGGAAAATAAAATTGAAAAAAATTATTTACGTTACACAAAATTCAACCACTGACTTACTTAAGATAGTCTTTTAAAGTGTAGTGTGTATGTGATTGTTGTAGTACTGTTGCGTTGTGTTGGATAATAAAATACTTGTGTATATGTTTAGTTGGTTAATGCAACATTACACTACTTATACATAACCCTAGACACCAAACGTAGTCATCATCATCATACATTCTAGTCAAAGAATAAGTCTGAGTGAGATCATAAAGGTGGTAGCAGAAAGGTACCCTGTAACTTAACATAATATTTATTATATTCAGTGCCCTTCACAGCTGACCTCATTCAGTACACTAAGAGTACATAACAACAACATTTCTTAACATCAAATCCACCACATATATTGAGACGCTCGTCTGGGATTTAAATGTTTCCTGGTACCCCACAACATATATTGGGTAGCTCGATTCCGGGATTTTTAAATTCTTATAAAGTATATTAGGGTCTCAGTTCCCGGAAATTTTAATTACCTGTCAAATAAAATTAAAAGTATTCTTTTGTGGAATTTAAATACTGGTTGAGCTATCGGTGCCTGTTGTTTTTCTTAGTCATATTAGAAATTCTTAGTTATAATTAGATACTTGTCTAATTAGAAATTTTAAAAGGTTGCATAGTACAGAATGGCTGATCTGGCCAAGTTTCGATCTGCTGCTGTGCAGACTGCTAAAGAAATGAATATGGACGGACCAGAGCTGGTCCAGTATGTAACCTCAGAATGTGACAAATTTATTGAAAGAGATAGGGAAGACAGGAAATTAGAAGCAGAAAGAAAATTAGAGGCTGAAAAAGAAATTAAGAGGTTGCAGATTGAGGCTGACAAAGAGGCTAGGGCATTGGAGGCGGATAGGGAGGCGGAGATTAAAAGGCTTCAATTTGAAGAAAAGAAATTGGAAGCAGAAAGAGAAGAAAAGAGATTAGCTACAGAAAGAGAAGAAAAGAGATTAGCTGCAGAAAGAGAAGAAAAGAGACTGGCTGCTGAAAGGGAAGCAGAAGATAGGAGATTGCAGAGGGAGCACGAGTTACGACTAAGGGAGATGGAATTACAAGGCCATGCTCCTGAAAATGGTGCCAGCTCCTTTACCTCCGATGCCACTGCTAGTCAGGGAGCCTCAACCTCAGCTATGGGTTTTCATTTAGACCATTTTGTTGAGAAAGACGATGACATAGAAAGTTTTCTGGGTAGATTTGAACTGTTGGCTACCACGTATGGTTTAGAGAGAGAAAGGTGGAGCCTAAAGTTATCCCAGGGGCTTAGTGGAACAGCTTATGAAGTTTTTGTCAAAATAGGGATGATCAAGACAATTATGACATGTTACAGCAGGCTCTTTTGTTAAGGTATGAAAAGAATGGAGAATTTTACAGGAAAAAATTTAGGAATGCAAGGCTACTGTCGGGTGAGACCTATCACCAGTTCTCTGCACGTTTAGAGACCTACTTGGAGAAATGGACTGCTCTGGGGAAAACCCAAGATCTTAAAGAAATGATCCTTATTGAGCAATTGAGAGAGTCCATGGCTCCAGACTTGAGAAAGTTTCTCATGGAACAAGGTGCAGAGAGGCTGGGTGAGTTACTCAATGTCGCTGAGAGGTATCAGGCAGCCCAAGCAGAGGTAGCGGACACAAAAAAGAAACAGGTAGACAATTATAAGGCTCCTGAAAACTTTAACAGATTTGACAAAAAAGATCAGGGAAATAAAGGTAAGCAACATTTTGACAGGCCACGAAATGATTATAAAAATAAAAACCCACAATTCAATGACAGAAAATATGAGGAAAGAAAACCTTTTCATAAAAGTAGATTATATTGTAAATGGTGTAAGATGGACAACCATAACACCGAAAAGTGTACTAGGAAACCTCCTAACTTCGCTGCAATGAAAACGGGGAGAAAAGGAGCCAAGGCCAACCCTACTAAACAGCAGGAACCGTATCATCCCCCAGTGTGTGAAGAAGTAATATGTAATGGAGTCACCATAAGGTGCTTGTATGATACTGCATTGGATTATGATTCAGTTGTGAGTTCTCACCTGGTGCAAGCAGATCAATACACCACAGAAACAGTGGAAATCCAAGCTGCAACCAAGGACGTAGCGACCATGACACTTCCCATTGCCAGGATAAATGTAAAACGCGATATGTGGAAGGAATCATCAAAGCAGCAGTGATAAATGAACCAATCTACCCTCTGATATTGGGGTGTAGATATTTCTTCTTGGGGAATCCCAAGAGACCTGTGATCAGGGCAACAGTGCAGACCAGATCACAGTACAAAAAGGAGGAGGAAAACCCAATAAATACCCATCCAGGTGAGATGAGGAAGGCGCAGGCTGAGGATAAGACCCTCAAGCCTTGTTTTAAGAAATTGCCCAAATGTCATACACCTCCAGGCAAGGGAGACTTCTATATGAAAAACAAATTGATATATAGGAAGGCGGGAACTGGATCCAATGGTCACAGACAGCTGGTCCTTCCAAAGGCATATAGGGCAGATATAATAAGGAGACTACATGTTGGAAAAGATGGGGACCACGAGAAAGTAGGTACCATCTGCCAAAAAGATTCTCAAAAATACTACTGGCCCGACGTAAAGGTCGACATTGAGAATTTTGTAGAAGCATGTAGCAGATTGCATGAGGGAACCCCCACAAGTGGGAAAAATAAAAATAAATTTAATAATGTAGACAAAGTGGAATGGGAACCTTCTTTTCACACACAGTCTTCACTTGAGTGTATAATTTATTGGAATATGATATGAAACTTGTAGACCCAACACCAATCTGTATGAGAGCCTATACGATCCCGTTTGCAAAGGAGACAGCTTTAAAGGAAGAGATAGAATATTTGTTGAAAGAAGGAATTATTTCACACAGTGAGTCCCCGTACAGTTCTAGCGTGGTTCTGTTGAGAAAACCCTATGGGGAACACAGACTGTGTATAGATTACAGGAAACTGAATGCTGTCACAGAAGGTCAGGTGGATCCATTACCTGATACAAATCAGCTGTTTGCTAGGCTGAACAAAGCTAAATATTTCTCTAAGGTGGATCTGAGCAAAGGCTATTATCAGATTCCAGTAAAACCTGAGGTTAGACCGTATTTAGCCTTTAGCACCTCGGATGGACATTATGAATTCAACATGTTGCCTTTTGGGTTGAAAAATGCTCCGAGTGTGTTTTCTAGAATGATGCGAAAGTTGTTGGATCCCCTGAATAATCCATGTATCACGAATTTCATGGATGATATTCTCATTGCTACAGAAACATTTGAGGAACACATTAACTCTCTGAATATGTTGTTGGATAGACTCAGGGAGGCAAACTTGACGGCTAGACCGACCAATGTTGTATTGGATGTAAAGAGTTGGAATTCTTGGGACACACAGTATCTCAGGGAAGCATGACCCCTGACCCCAAGAACTTGGAGAAATTGAAGAAAGCTCCGAGGCCACAGACAAAAAAGATGTGAGATCTTTTGTCTCGTTGTGTGGTTTTTACCAGAAATATATTAAAAATTTTAACTCGATATGTGCACCACTGACGGATTTAACGCGCAAAGGAAATCCTGATAGAAGTACGTGGTCCGCGCAGTGTGAATCGGCCTACTAAGAGTTAAAAGAAAAACTCACAAGCAAGCCTATATTGAAATTGTCCGACTTGAGTCAAGAGTTTGTTGTGAGAACGGACGCTAGTAACGTCGGATTAGGAGCAGCCCTATTACAAAGATCCAATTCACTTGATGGGGAATTAACCCCAGTTGCTTATGTTAGCCGTAAGCTGAACAGAGCGGAACAGAAATATTCAACTAGTGAAAAGGAATGTCTGGCTTCGATATGGGCGATAAAAAAGTTCCAAATCTATCTTTATGGTAGATCATTTAGGATTCAAACAGATCATAAACCACTTGTATTTCTGTCGCAAGAAGACATGAAAATGCTAGATTATTACGTTGGTCTTTGCTCTTACAGCCATACCAATTTATCATAGAATATATCCCCGGCTCGGAAAATGTAGGTGCAGACATTTAAGTAGACACCCATACGACAAAAATCAGAGTAGTCACCAGGCATAATGATATAAATTTATCTATGTGTATTTCGAATTATGAACTGACATCATGTAGTCTGTTCTAAAAGTGGGGAGATGTGTGACGATATTCTCAATACAATAGCTAAATTAGATAATATTCTAGTGCATAAAGTCAAAAAAAAGATAGAAAATAAAAATTGAGTCCAGCGTAGTATTCTCCTACGCCCGCCCGCATGTCGATTCTGATAAACTTAATAGCCGAACGAAAGATACTGTCTTTTCGAAAAATTCGTCCTTCAGATTAAATGGAACACTTTTGCAAGGTCAAGTCGAATTGCCAAGACGAGAGTGAAAGAATAAAAGAATAAAAGAGGGGAGGGATGGAAAGACAGAACCTAGGGAACGCCGTCTCGCGTTGATTTCCCAAAAGCCAACTCTAGCAACGTAGCCTTGGGCACGTTTCAAATTACGATACAAAACTAAAAAAAAATATGGAATTTTGAACCATAATACATAGGGCCATAAAAATTATATATTCGGGTGCCTTATGATGTCCTGAGCAATAATATGGTGTCAGTTACCCACTAGTACAAAAAATAACCAAAATAATGGCAATAATATTATGTATGATAAGACGGACTGACGAGAAAAAAGATCACGCCTGCTTAATTTTTTCATGACATATTTTGAAAAAAGCTTTGGGTAAATAGGACTAAAAGGTACCAAGATTTTGATTGGCTGTAGTTTAAAGGAAGGCGATAGGGGATTGGTTAACCTAACATTAAAAATATACTTGTAGTAGTAACCGTAGTATTTTGGGAATTGTTTTTTTTTTAAAGTTCGAATAAAAATTCATAGTCGTCTGCTTCCATTGGCCAGCTTAGTTGATATTGAGGAAAAATTGTTAGGCTAGGACGCCATTTCTTTAAAAAATCTTGCCGCGAGACGATGAGATCAGAAGTGTAATTCTAAATACAAATATTATAAACTTCTGGACAGGGCAGTGATAACTTGGGCCAGATCTGTCAGTCATCGTTGTTTGTGTGTAATATTCATTGAAATTGTGGTAAGATTGAATTTATTAACTATTTTATTTAAAATAAAGTTTGAATGTGAGATACTAACATACGACTGTAAGTAAGTGAGTCGATGGCAGACTTAGGCACAGCCTAGAGATTGATCCATCATATGATAGCCTATCAGAGAGGTGTAGAACTACAAAATTATATATGATTGTCATCAAGGAGCATAACACCTATCCTATTGTATAGAAAAAGATTACTGTTGGAATTGCAGAGGCGTTGTAACCATTAGGGGAGAGGAATACTGGTATACATTGTCACTTTAAAATATAATGGTACAATAGGTTGTCATAAAGAGCTGACCCTATGCGTTTGTTTGTACTGTACCTGTAATTAACTGTGGAACATTATTGTATACTTATTATAAAGAAGGATGCATAACCTTCTTATTTCAGGGGTTTATGTGGCCATGACAGTCACATAAAACCAGGCTCGTGGGAACTGATTGATTCCTGACTTTGTTGCATAATTCTGGCACGTACTGGAGGCCATTGCCTTTTATGAAGTAAACCAGATGGTCCATCGAGCCTAAGACAAGACTTACCAGGGTTCTCCTTCGAAGTTAAGTGCCCGTTCGGCACCGAAAGTCTCAACCTCTATGAACCTCAGTTATTAACAACAACAAAGAAAATGAACGATAGGGAATGAGGATAACAAACAACCTACCATTATACATATACCAGTATTATCCTATTTAGAAAACTACACCTACACACTTTTATTATATTAATACTTGTATTATGGACAGAAGATCCATTGTATAAATTGAATATTGTAAATAATTTCATTGATTTCAATTTTGATTGTCAATCCTGATTGTAAAAAAAATAGAGTCAGGAAAATAAAATTGAAAAAAATTATTTACGTTACACAAAATTCAACCACTGACTTACTTAAGATAGTCTTTTAAAGTGTAGTGTGTATGTGATTGTTGTAGTACTGTTGCGTTGTGTTGGATAATAAAATACTTGTGTATATGTTTAGTTGGTTAATGCAACATTACACTACTTATACATAACCCTAGACACCAAACGTAGTCATCATCATCATACATTCTAGTCAAAGAATAAGTCTGAGTGAGATCATAAAGGTGGTAGCAGAAAGGTACCCTGTATCTTAACATAATATTTATTATATTCAGGGACCTTCACAGCTGACCTCATTCAGTACACTAAGAGTACATAACAACAACATTTCTTAACATCAAATCCACCACACTGTATCATAACTGTAATCAGACGCCAAACAAAATGAAAATGATTGTTGAGCAAATAGGTCTGAAAATACACAAAGAAAAAAAAAACACCAAGATAATGAGAATAAATCCAGGTTAGCCTGAATAGAACAGATGTGCTGTACTTTATATTAACATAGACTGCAGAGATGAAACTGTGTATTTCCATGTATTCCAACCAGACTGTAAGTACACATGCTATGCTATTTTCCTTGCCCCAGCTCACCTTGATTTATGTCTAAGAGCCATAGCGACCATTTCTCCAATTGAGAAGAACGTTGATGGAAAGCAAAGTAAATGATGCAAATAAGAAGAAAAACGAGAGAACAGAACTATGCCTTTGAGGCATCACCTTTTGATAACTCAACGTATTATAACGCCATGCAAGATATAGGCCTACTTTAGAAAATGATTACGTTGTTGTAAATGATGTAAATACTCGTCCTGCATTATTTTGTTGAATTGAGTTAAAAGTGAAAATAAAATCAGTTCTTGGAAAAAGCCTATATGCATTTTAAGGAAATTTGTGAATGAGCGTTGGACTGTAAAGAGGATTAGTTCAACCAGATATTATGCATTAAGAACACATGTAGAAGAGAGGCTAGTTTGCTACAAAATCCTGACCTTTATTTGCTCTGCCCATAACATCTAAAGAGGATCACTAAGAACCTGGTATTCCCAAAAATAAGAGGGAAATAACATCTCTGGCAAATAGGCCAGTCAAACAACTCACTCTCTAGTCAAAGAAACAAAACAGGACAACCCCACACTGTTGTGACCGGGGAAGGATGGAGTGGACGGGAAACGGCACCAAATCAAGTTAGATGTGACCGTGGGAGGAGGTAAGGAACGGCACCAAATAATGGTATATAGTGTGACAGTCTGATTTTGTGGAAAGGGAGCAAAATCTGTAGATCGCTTGTGCTAAGGGAAATAATCACAAGACTTTCTTTGTTGTGGTTCTTCTGAGGAAGACTGGTTATTCACCGAGATGTTGCTTCCAGAAGTAAGGAACAACGCAGGTAATCAGGAGTACTCGTAAGTGCCTTTGTGGTTTTGAAACTGAACTTGAAGGGTTGACTATAAACAGCAACTTTCACAGTCAATGGAAATTTCAATAGTGCAGAGCATTTGATAAGTCCAAATGGTTATAAAAGATATCCTTTATTTCGTTTTGTTTCCAAGTAAACAGTGGCAGCTCGAGAGAAATTTCTGGTGGGGAGGAAAGGGGAACAACTGCCAGCTTTAGCCTCTAAGGCGAAAGGCTTACGGCTTCCCAATACTGTAGTCGTTTAGTGCCATCTGTGGAAATCCTAGCGAAATAAAAATTCGAACGAGACTTTGATTAAAACTAAGTCGAACTTACAAGTAGTGGACCAAACCACAATAAAATCGTAGCAGGGGTTGGTGCTGGGTCACTAATTTACCATGGTTGGTAGGAGATCTCTAGACGGTTATATTCTTGTCCTAACCGTATGAGTCAAAAGCTTAGTGTTCAATAGTAGGGGATGCGCCAGGTTGCTCCACACCTCGACTAGAGAACTTTTCTTTTTTTTTAAATTTTTTTAAAAACCTTTATTGGGTCAATATTTTACAACATCCATAGTATTTACAAGAGTTAAAATTCATATACATTCTAAATAGTACATAGTGTGAACTACTACCACTCCCTCCCCCCTCCCCCTATCCCCAAGTAAGTAATAACAACAAGTCAGCAATATTATAACAAAAGGATACATAACAAAAGCCATATCAAAACCCAAAACATCCCAACCATATCCCAAGCAATATCCCAAACAGTACCAACATTATTATAGATGGTGAAACAAATGAGACTATGAACATCGACACCTTACTATGAGATGATTTATGAAGACGTATATAATAAAGGTTATTTACAGCCAAAGCAACCTGCTTTGCATGATGACCCAAAGGCCTCAAGTATGATTTTTACATGACGTGAAATATTTACAAGCAAAGCTACCTTGCTTTGCATGACAAATGAAAGGTCAATAAAGGTTTAAGTATTTAAACAACAACACAAAAGTTTCAAATCTGTTCTATTATGTTTTGTGTTATTTGTTCGTATATCTGTGAAAATATTCTACTGTCGTAAAGTATGCCGTCATGTACTGCCCTATTTCTACATATCCACACTAAGTATCTAAATTCTGCTAATAAAGTTAAAAGTTTAAGTTCTGTCTGTCTCGGTAATGTAGGTAAAATATTCAACATGACCACTTGGTACATGTTGAGTGAAAGCGGTGTTTTGGAAGTTATTAGTGTTCTTAGTTTGTTTATTGTATGGACCACTGTTCTACATGTGTAAAACAAGTGGTCTTCTGTTTCTATTGCATTGCTACTACACAGTTTACACATTGGTGGCGCCTTGCTTGCTTTCATTGCTGAATGCTTGCTCATGATAGGTGTTAAACCGTACAGTAACCTGAATGTAACTTGTTTGGCTTGTTGCTTGACGTCTATTGCATGAATGTTTGTGAAGCTTTGTGTGTAATCTGTTATGAAAAGGTTGTACCCTCGTTTTATCCGTGTGCCTGAAAAAGATTCTTGTGCCCCTACCAGGAGTTTGTATATAAGTTTAGTGTCTTGTTTAACTAATTGTTCGTTCCCTTTTAAGTTTTGTAAACATATTCTGTAGAAGGGTGGTGGGGTACAAAAAAGATGGGGTTGTTTATTGTCTGGTTTACATAGTTTGAGTATTCTAAGTCCAATATAATAGTGTGCTAAGGGGTACAAACTTGGGTTCTTAATTACCTCTCCTATATATTTAATCCTTAGGGCTTTAATTTTAGTGGTGATATCTTGCAGAGCTATCCCCCCCCCCCTTGTGCTTAGGTTGTATTAGGGTTACGTGTTTAATACTTTTGTTGAAAGTGCCCCTAAAAATGAAATTCCTAATCAGTACATTAAATTTAGTTACAATTGATTTTGGTATGATTTGAATATTAGCTGTATATATAATTTTAGGCATAATGAAACAGTTCACTATGATACTTCTCCCAAAAATGGTAGCTGTCTTGTATTTATATTTCTCTAACATGTTTTGAATTTTATCTACTAACTTTACCCATGTCTCTGTATTTGGGTCACGGGGGTTACAAGAATAGTTTATTCCATAAATTTTGATTCTGTTAACTTGCGTTAACTGAAAAGAGAAATCTGTTTTATTTGCCCATTTACCTAATCCCATTAAACTAGATTTTTGAATATTTAGTTTGGATTCGTTAGCGTATCCAAACTCTGTAAAGGTTTCTAATATCTTTCTTATGGAATCCACAGTTGCTGGAAGGAATACAGTATCATCAGCATACGCTAATGATTTTCTTTCCCCTTTCCCGGGTATAAAAGTCCCCGTGATGTTTACATCTTGTCTTTTTTTTCCAGCACTGGTTCTAATGTTAATACATATAACAGAGGAGACAAAGGGCAACCCTGTCTCACTGATCTTGTCAGCTTAATTGGGTCAGTTAAACTATGATTAATCAAAATTTTACTATGGGTTTTTTTATATATTTCTATCCATGTTCTAAAGTATCCACCTATGTTGTTTGCTTGTAAAGTTTTATGTAGGAAGGAATGTGATACTCTGTCAAAGGCTTTTTCCTGATCTAATGATAGTATTGCACTTTGACACTGTCTATCGTGCGTGTATGTAATCAAATCTCTTATGAAGTGTGTATGTCTACTAATGTTCCTACCATGTACACTGCATTGTTGGTCAGCGTGTATCAAGTTCTGCATGAATAATTTAAGTTTCAGAGTGAGAGCTTTGGCCAAGATTTTATAATCAGTGTTTAAAAGCGAAATAGGCCTGTAATTTTTGATTGACTTTCTGTCAGCATTATCTTTAGGTATTAAGGTGATAAAAGATTCATTTAAACTATTCGGAAGCTCTCCTTTCTGGAAGGCTTCTTCAAACACTTTAATTAAAAGGGGGCCTAAAATTGGGAAAAAGAAAAGGTAAAATTCTGCCGTTAACCCATCTGGGCCGGGCGATTTATTTTTCTGGAAAGTACTGATCGCTTCCCTTAAGTTTTCTAAAGTTAAAGTTTCGTCTAATTTCTTGCTCTCATCATCACTTAAACGTTTTGTGTAGTGTAGAAATTTCTCCTGTATGTTTACGTTAGTTGGTTCTTTAGCGTATAATTTTGTGTAATATTCAAAAAAAGCGTGTCTAATATTAATGTCTTCTGTCTGTTGTTTCCCATTCATGTCAAATATTTCTTGAATCTGCCTACTGTGCTGTACATTTTGTTCAATCGCTAAATACTGTCTACTGGGTGTTTCTTGTGTAATAGTATTTAATTTTGACCTAAGGAGAGAGCTCCTTGGTATATGTGTTGTTTGTACAGGTCTAACTGCCCTTCTAAAGTATGAATGTGTGGGTTAGATTTGTCTATCTGCTTAGTTAAACTTATTGCGTCTTCCAATATATTTTGTTCCCTCTTAAAAGCCCTGTGTATTGTTGTTGCTAAAGTCTGTGTTCTGTCCCTTATTGTGTTTTTTAGCAGGTCCCAATATTCTGCAATGTTGTTATTAGGGATATCCTGTGTGTAGCCCTGAATGAGTTGTGTCATTGTATCTGTGAAGAAGGTATTCGTTAGCAAGTTATTGTTGAATTTCCAATGCGGGGATCTCTTTAATTTTGTAAATGTGTGTCCCGTACTTAAAACTGTGTATACTGCTTGGTGATCTGTAAATTTAAGCGTGTTTTTTATATGGTAAGTTTTGTGTATATTGTAATTATTGGATGCGTAGAACCTGTCCAGTCTTGAGGCCTGTCTAAAATATGGGTTTGTCTTGTCGTGAAATGTGAAAGCTTGTGTGTTCGGTTGTAGTTTTCTGTAAACGTCTACTAGGTCATGTTTGTCAAGAATGGGTTGTAAGTGTCGTATTGATAGGGGTATTTGAATTTTCTTTATCTGAGATACGGGGCCCCGGGAATTACTGTCTAAACTAGCCAAAACACAGTTAAAATCTCCCCCTAACACTATTTTAGTTCCTTTATAGTACCTATCTATAGTGTCGTGCAGTCCGTCGTAAAATTTAGGTTGGTCAGTGTATATTGCGGGTGCGTATATATTAATGAGCGTGTGCGTGTCCTGTTTGTTGTGTTTGTTTTGTATTTGTATAATGACAATTCTGCCACCATTGTCAGTTCTATAATGTACCGTGTCCCAATCTTCGTTAATTTGTAAGATGGCGACACTACTATGCCTGGGGCCTAGGGCGAACCAGCCATGTTTAAGTCCTAATCTAGTTACAATCCGACTGGCAGAAAAGTCGGACGTAACCCCTGTCTGTTGCAAGATCAAAAAATCAGGTTTATCTTTTTTAATCAGTTTGATAATGTGCTCTAGCTTATTCCTCAAACTATTGATATTGAGGGATATTAGAACTAGGCTGCTTGACAAAGTGGTATCTGAGGGTTGGCCACTTGTTGCAAACTGTCTACCTGGCAAAGTGGCAGAGTGGCCACTTGCCATATCTAAACTACAAGGCAATGTAGTGGTCTGGGGCTGGCTACATGCCATAGATGAATTACTCGGTAGCAAAGTACTATCTAAAGATTTATCACATGTTGTAATGGGTGTACTTGTTCCACGTAGTTTACTCGACAGAGCGGTGCATAAGGGCTGACCGTTATCTGTCATTACTAAACCACTCAACACATTCATGTTTGCACTTCTTGACAAAGCGGTGCATAAGGGCTGACCGTTGTCTGTAAAATGACTACTCGACTCATTAGTGACTGGTCGTTGGCTAAAGGTCGTTGTGCCCTGCTGATTAGGGCCCAACGCAGGCAACGCTGCGTTGTCAGTCCCTCTCGCCCTGACAGGGGGGAGGGTTGGTTGCCTAATTAAAACTGTGCGCATTTTAAAAGTGTAAATGTGTGTGCCGTGTTATGTAAAAACTAAACAGCAAAAAACTATTTACAATCAACACAACTTCTAAAATACACTGTAAAAAAGCACCTAAACTATAGTTATTTATATCATTTACTTTTAAAATTACATTGCTTTTTGCGAATTTCTTTCTTGCCGACTGGAAAGGGTGCATTCTCCTACGCATTGGTATATTTTTGTCCACCACGTCAGTACACTCACGGGGGGGGGGGGGGGGGTGACCACGGGATGCATCTTGACCTCACATGCACCATTTGTCATCTGCCACTGGAGCACACACTTCTTGCTCGCTTGACGCTGGACATCTTACGCTGGGTCCCAGCGCAGGGAAAAAAGTCTCGTGGGTGTAAGCTCATGCGTTTACTGGTTCAAACTCCTGCCCGTCTATAAATATACTGGCTTGTGGCATCATCAAGTCAATGTCTTCTGTCATGCTCGCCCAGGTGAGTTGGGGTTCTTCTAGCGTCGCCTCTTCCTCCATCTGATACGCCTCTGTCATATCGGGGTACTCTTTATCTTCGGACTCAGTTTGCTTCGGCTCATCAATTGTTGGTGTTGACACGCTCCTGGGGGAGGGTTCTGATGTCGACGCCTTGGGTGATGGGGGCAAGGTTTTTTTTGCTGGGGGAGTTTAACCTCACCTCCTTCGTCTTTACAGCCCTTGTTGCCTGCAATAGCATCCTCTTCCTGTTCTTCGCATTCCTTCTAGACAGCACATCTGTAAATTCTGCCTCTGTGTTCTTCTCACTTTCAGACTCCGATTCAGTATTTTCTGGGGCGGGGGAGTTAGTTGCCCTACTCTGCTCCGCTGGAGTTTTGTCTGCCACTGCCTCTTCTTCTCTTGTTTGTTTGGCTTGAGTGGGGGCCGCCCGCTTCTTTGGGCACTGGCTGACCCAGTGCGTATCAAGCCCACATATCGCACATTGAATTTTGCGCCCGGGCAGGGCCACCCACACTCGCTGTATTCTGTCATCCGTCATCTTCAAGTGCGCGAAGTGCAATACCTGTTGTTTGGACGGCCTGTAGGAAAAGTTCCACATGTCGTATGCCGTCTTAATTCTGCTGACTTCAGCATTCTTATCTCCGGTCACTTCCGCAGCGATCCTCCTCACCGCCTCTGCTTTCATTGTTGGCGGTATCCAGTGCAGGATACCCTTGGACGTTTCTTTGTCCAGGTGCTCGATATGCACGGTCATCTATGGATTGGACCACTCTAGCTTTTTGCCATGTAGGCCTTGATAGTGCTTGATCTGCGCTGCCGCAGTTAAAGTGGCGTACCACCTAAAGGGTCCAGAAAACCTGTATAGTGTGGCAATGCCACTCAGTCCCACTCCTGCAGGCCCTGCCAGGATACTCGCTAACAACGAATAAGATGCTCTATTGGCCTGTGGGCCGGTAACAGTAATTATCAGTGTCCCTGGTTTGTGAAGGACTCCTCCTTCCAAATCTTCATCTGTATTTATTTCAATAACTGGCACAATAGGTGCTGACATTTTTTCTTACCTCTTGGTTATAAAACCAAATTAGCACAAACAAAAGTCACAAGATTTGCCTAGCTAACAGCTAAGCTAACACTAATGTCCGGGAAAGAACAGCAAACCGTAGGAGTCAAGGGCTTTTGTTCAATAGTAGTCGTAGCGCCAAGTTGCTCCAAACCTAAACTAAAGAACGCCCTATGATGGTTTGACTCTAGCTTTGAGATAACTGTCTCAAGCTCTGACTGGTTACTAAGATGCATCAGTCTTTATACTTGTCTGGTGCTATGGCTCGCCAGAGGAAGTATTTCTTATTGGAGTTAAGACCGGAAACCTTCTAATGATTGGTCTTGGGGGCTAGTGGACTGTTGAAATAATCTTTAACCTAACCATCTACAAATCCTGTAGTCTGAAATTATTGTTTCTATGTGATGATGACCAACCATTGTTTAAAGTTCTCTCTAATCTAAATGTTTTCCGGTCTGACTTGTATGTAGGCCACACAAGGTTTGATGACATCATGGGTTCATGTGTGTCATGACTGATGATGTCATTGATTCTTGACTAGTGGTTTATTTATCTAACTAGTCATTCATAAAATACTTTACTATAAGGCTAACAGTTGTAGCTACTTAATAGTCTACCCTGTTACAAAGATATATTCTGAATCTGAACTGTCATTTTCACTCGATAACTGATCCTTATGTTCGATCCAAGAAGAAATAAGTCGTGCTGCTTGCACCGCCGATAACCTTTGCTTACAATCGTTTGAAGATGAAGCCATTTTGGTTAGAACAAATTTGTTTACAATCAACAGCCGAACAAAACACTAAAAATCGAACTTAATAACTCATCAAAACGATAACCACGCTAATATTTGTAAACAGATTGAACACAGGAAGTGACTATAAATGTTGGATTGGATAAAACATCGATAATTTTTCATTAACTCTTTGCCGATAGAGACTTCATGTAAAAAGCCTCGTGAAGTGGCTTGCCGTATGTTTGGTACCAAACAAGCGCCACTTCACGGGGCTTGCCGGATGACAACAGTGGCTACAAATGATCAATTGTGCCTTAACAAAGGCTTTTAAATCAGCTTAGTTTTGTATCAAACACATTTGTATTCAACTCAACAACGTTTTGGTTAAGCCAAAAAAAATGATCATCAAAATCCTAGCTCTAGTGATCATCATGCGTTTACTTGTCCATTAGTTTTCCTCGTCTAGCGCCAAAAAAAAAAATTGATTTTAGTTAATCTCTGTAGTGCACTCTCTAAAACTAAAGACACACAGAAAACATGTATTTCCAAAAACAACTCTTGACACGACTCTCAATAACGGACAATAGTTTAAACGTTATAACTCTATATGTGAGAGGTCTAAGAACACAATTGGTATAATGACAACATTAGTACACAGATATAAAACTGACGTCATTTCGTCTACAGAAGGTAGTCCCATAGAAGATACTGACGTAGAACCGTCAAGTGTTGGAGACTTACTATACTAGATCCAGCATCGAGATGTCAGGTGACCAGTTCCTTCCTCACTGCCTTTTTTCTACTCTGGCTCAAGAGCAGCGTCAGACACCCATTTACAGCAGAGTAGACTGGATAATGATCCAACGTACTTATGATGCGACTAACAATGTTATACATTTTCATGGTCAGTTTTTTAGAATGCACACATCTTGATGCTGTACTTTGACTACTTGCATGCTATTTTCTACACTCTTCTTTTGACTTTGTTAGCTTCTCTTGTGGATACTATTTACTACTACCTTTGTTCGCATGATGCGACAAATTTTCTCTGATCGTGATATCATAATCACTTATATTGATGATATTTGTCTGCTTCATCAATCTTGGAAGAACATGTTCTTGGTGTTCGTTCTTTGTTGAATACCTTGCGCCTCTGGAACAGGGATAGGTTTAACGTTATCGCAAGAGTTTGAAGGCTGCATGCATCCTGTACTATATATCAGCAGGAATTTGACGCCTATAGAACTAAAATATCCCATCGTCGAGAGGCAGCTTTTGGCGATTGTCTTCTGTTTTGCCAGATTACAACGTTACCGAATGGGAGCTAGATTCACCCTCGAAACCGATCAAAAAGCGTTGGCCTATCTCAAGACAGCTAGATTCCGAAATGAGAGAGCTGCTAGGGCCTTGCTTGCACTTCACCCATGTGACTACGACATTATAGCTATCAAGGAAAGCCAGAATATTATCGCTGACGTCCATTCCCGCTGTATCAAAGACCCTATATCACCTATCAACACTATAAATACAGGTGACTCACAATGTTCAAACTAACCTATAAACTGACTTCGTGGTATGTTGATCAGTGAAACATTATAGTCATGATGACGTGTTGTTTTGACACTATTACATTTGAACAATAAGTCCAAGAATGGATGATACTATGGCATTCTGAAAGCTACCAATGCTGAAGACTAATCTGCATGTTCGCATTTTGATGGAAAGATTTGTCAGTGACTTATGTAACATTACTGATATGATTAATCGTTTCACACGGCACATCTTTTTCTCTTCTTCTTCCGTCCTTAGCCACTGACCGACAAAGCAGTCCGTGGCCAATACGCCTAGTGGCGTCTTAGGGCAACAAGAAATTAATTGTTGTTCCGTTACGCCTAGTGGCGTTTATTGGTACAACAACAACAAAATTAATTGTTGTTTCCGTAATCAGAGTAGCTGGCAAGCTGGTGATCAGCCCGCTGTGCACACGGCACATTGTTACGTGCAGTCTTTGATATCTTACAATATTATACATTGGTATACTTGTTATGTTCGCAAATATTTTGTAAACAAAATAGATACTTTTTAGTGCTTAAGGAAAAGTCATTATTGAGTTACTTCCCTTGAAAGTTGTGTCGTCTCTTTCGATCGAACTCCGCGGATGAATCCAGTTTTACTGCGATTTATTCTTTGTTTGGGTAGTAATAGATTGTTCTTGCTTCAGAATATCTATGGCCTGAATTTATGTGTATTGTTTGTCTGAGTAGGACGAGTCTGTCTTATATCTGTATATCTTTACATATCTAAGTCGAACTATATGTTCTTTTGTCTCTAGAGAGGTCAAAGGCTGTTCGGCGGATGTGTCGCTAGAGAGGTGTGTTTTGGCTTCGCCCTGATGATGGGCTGTGTTTTTCTTTGTCGGCTTGTCGCCGGAAAAAGTGATCTCTATATTTATGGGGAAAGTGATAGTCGTCTAGACCTATCGTGTATGCTTTACCCCAGTGTTTATTCGTATTGCCAAGGAATGGCAGAATCATATTTCTGATACCAAGGTAATAAAAGACACTCTTTTGAACTCTCGTACGAAGCCACCGTTTTTCGATAGGTACGATTTGTACGTCTGAGAGGATACATTTAACTAGATGAAAAACGACTCTGATTCCTAGCAGCACTATATCCTGTAGAATGTAGTCAATTGTTGATGATAAAATCTACAGAGCAATGAAATGTTTAATGAATGACTAACTCTAAGACAGATTCATTATCTGTATCCAAACGTGAGTGATAGCTCACGAGAGAAGCCATCTTGTAACCAAACATGTAGTGACTTTCAAGAAGAGAAAAGGGATGCCCGTATTATCGCTTGATTAGTCCAGAGATCACTGCTACACATGAGAACCCATTGCTAGCGGTTCAATATTATTATATGGAAAAATCTGTGCTGGACATTATGTTAAGGAATCTTCGCTAGACGAGGTTAGGTCTAGAAGCCATCTTGGATATTGTTTATAATCTGACGTGCTTTGTCAGTAAACTCAGATGATATATATATATGGGCAATACTGAGTGCTTGGCTACTGACAGTCCATTATACTATTATTCTACATGAGTGCCCATGTAACGTTGCAAGACCATTTATCCACTGTACCATGATGTATTATGCCAACCTGTGATTTGTCACTATCTGTGCTGTCGAGTGTGTACGTCCAATTAAACTGTAGTAAAGGTACACAGTCGTTGGTGTCGATGACTTCCAGCCATACATGAGTGTGAGAAAAGAACATTTGTCAACACCACGAACTCTTCTTATCATTCGCATATTATATACTCAATCTATGTCTACACACCACTGCGTAGGTCAAGTTGACATTCCATACTCAAACCACGAGCAACACAACAACACAGTATTTAACTCTGGTGATGTTCGAGTGAGCTTCAGATCTTTCAGCTTGTCTCTTGCTCAGGGCAAGGGTCTTGTATTAAGAGTTTATCAACTGATGATGATGAGCAAAGGAAAAGATCTTATCAACTGGTGGACATCATTAATTTGAAAAAGGAGGTGAAAGTCATTTTCTTCAGGATTAGGATGCAGATGGATACTCCTTTTCTTTAACTTAGTCACTATGTGACAACGCATCATAATTTGCCTTTTCATTCATCTGGTTTGAGCCATGTACACTGGTTACAAGGATGAATTCGTTATGTCTCCTCTTTTTCTGAATCCATTAAGAACAGCCCATGACCTCATTTATTGTACCCCCCCCTAGAGTCCCCCCCCATGATTGCTTTTTTAATGGCATTGAGGCGGAGTTTTGGTTAAAGGAATAGGGGGGCATACCATAAAGGGACCGTTAGGATCAGTCAAGTTAGAGTGCTAGGACTTTACTTGTTGGCCCATAAGGTCATCAAGACTCCATTTTTTGCATTTTTGGCAAGCAAATTTCCGTCAGGCGGAAAGGGACTTTTTCCTAATAACAATCGTGTACGTTTAGTGAATAACCAATGCATGCCCTCTGAGTTATTTGCACCACACTCTGGTCCCGTGCCCCGGCTGGGGTCCCCCTCGTAGATCCTTCCCCCACTGGGACAAGTCAAGGATGTTGTAACGCTTTTTGGGATGGCACATTAGAGAAATAACTATCATTAGGGATTATTGTTACTCCTTTCTTTAAGGTAGATCAGTAACGCTTCTTCCGAATCCGATCGCTGACCTCATCATCGGTCGCATTCATGGAGTCAAACAATGCACTCCGCAACAAATTTCCCCGCGTGGGAAAGGCAAAACATGCAGATTGCTTCATCTAGAGCTCAGGCTCTTAATATGCCTCAAACTTCATCTACTGAAGATAATGAAGTGCATAACCAAGATAATCCCTTGGTAATTTCTCGTGACTCGTTTATAAAACAGCAAGAAGATGATCCCACTCTGAAGAAATTCTTCATTCTTGCAACTAAAGGTGATCCGAATAAAGACACAAGTCGTAAATCGTGGATTACAAAGAAGAATGGCGTACTTGTACGTATGGTTCAAGACTCCATTACGTCAAGTCATTCTCAAATCCTGGTTCCCAAGAATTGGAGAGTTAAAATTTTGCAGCACGCTCACGACTCTCAGTGTGCTGGACACATGGGTTTTTCCCGTACTAAGTCAAGAGTCCTTGCGGCTTTCTTTTGGCCATTGGTAAACAAGGACATACGGATTTATTGTCGATCTTGTAAAGTATGTCAGGAAGTTAAATCCAAAGGTCCACGGCATGCTGCACCCATTCAGGCGGCGGACATTCCTATTCGGCCGTTCCAAAAAATGGCCATAGACATTATTGGTCCATTTAAGATCAAGTCTGCCAGAGGACATCAGTTTATCTTGACGTGTGTTGATATGTGCAACGTTGGCCAGAGGCTATTCCTCTGAAGAGCATTACTACTGCTGATATTGCAGATGCTCTTTGGCTTATATTTTCTCGTCTGGGGTTCCCCGGAGAGATATTGTCAGACCATGGCACCCAACTAATATCAGATACCATGTCTCAAGTAATGTCTACTCTGCAGATAGATAGATCTTTAAGTAGTATCTACCATCCAATGTCTAATGGTATGGTCGAACGCCTTAATAGAACACTTAAAAACTTACTAGGGAAGATAACTGAGGATCATCCTCAAGACTGGGACAGAGTTTTACCTGCGGCCCTCTTCGCTTACAGAGAGGTACCCAATGAACATACAGGATTTTCTCCCTTTGAACTCGTCTTTGGCGCGCGTCCGCGTGGCCCTATGTCGTTGCTTCACGATCTCATAACATCTGACAATATTGACGATGACACAAAGTCATCCTACGAATATGTCATCGCGTTGAGACAAAAAATTATCGAAGCATGCAAATTAGCAACTTCTTCTTCTGAATTTGCGAAACAGAAGGCAAGGCAATTTGCCAATAAGAAGAGATGCTTACGACAACTTTGTCCTGGTGACAAAGCATTTGTATTACTACCTTGTAGGGAAAACAGATTACTTATTTCTTGGAAAGGTCCGTACGATATAATATCGAAAATTTCCGATGTCGACTATATTGTCGATATTGATGGGAAGCATAAAACCTTCCACATCAATATGCTTACTGAATTCCATGAACGTCCGGATTATTTGCAACCCATTTTCCAAGCAACGGACAATTCTCCAGTACAACATGGTCATTACTCATCACTGTCCGTGATACAGGATGAGGAAACAAGTTTTTCAGATGTAAATCTTCCTCTTCCAATGATCCCACTTCATTCTAGTGAATCATGGAAGAACGTTACTGTCTCTCCTGATTTGTCTCTAGGAGAACAGCGACAAGTTTCAACTATGTTGCAAACATTTCAGGATGTACTCACTGACATCCCTGGACAAACGAATGTCATTGAACATGACATTGTTCTAACTGACCATACTCCTATTAGGTTAGACCTTATCCTATACCTATACATTTTCAAGCACAGGTCGAGAAAGAGTTGGATGAGATGATAGATTTGAAAATAATCGAACCATCCACCTCTGCATATTCTTCGCCGATGGTTATTGTTCGTAAAAAAGACAATAACATACGTCTTTGCGTTGACTATCGAAAATTGAATCAAGTAACGAAGTTCGATGCCGAACCTATGCCTTTACTGGAAGAGCTACTTACTCGACTCTCCAAATCTCATTTTTTCACTAAACTTGATTTGTCTAAAGGATATTGACAAGTTCCTTTATCTGAACGCGCCAAACCTCTCACGGCTTTTTCAACACCTAGAGGTTTGTTCCAATGGAATTTTATGCCTTTCGGTCTTATGAACGCACCAGCTACATTCGTACGCATGATGCGCCGAATCCTATCTTATCGGTCAGATGTCATTGCATATCTAGACGACATCTGTCTTTTCAGCGATACTTGGGAAGATCACTATTCAGGGTTAGATGAATTGCTGTCTACTTTGCGCGAGCACAACCTGACAGCGAAACCCTCTAAAGCCTATATTGGTTTTAGCGAAATTTCTTTCCTAGGCCACCGAGTTGGTCATGGTTTCCTAAAGACAGAGGACCATAATACTAGTAAGATACTTAACATCTCGATCCCTAAGACTAAAAAACAGGTGAGAAGTCTGTTAGGTCTTATTCAATTTTATGGCAGATTCATTCAGAATCTATCCTCTATCATGGCACCTCTTTCAACACTTCTAAAGAAAGGTTCGCCTAATATGGTCCACTGGTCTCAGGAATGCAAATGCTCTCTGGATAAGATTAAAACATTGTTTTCAACACCACCTATTTTAGTGCTACCTACTAAAGATAAGACATTCGTTCTTCGTAGTGACGCTTCATCCACTGGGATTGGAGCGGCACTAATGCAAGAGTACTCTGGAACTCTGCATCCTGTAATGTATATTTCCAGAAAACTTAATGCGGCAGAAAGGAATTATTCGGTTTTAGACCGTGAGTTATTAGCTATGGTTTGGTCGATCCTCAAACTACAGAGATTCCTTCTAGGCGCACATTTCATAGTAGAAACCGACCAAAAAGCTCTTACTGCTATACAGAGTAAGAATTTGAAGAGCTCGAGGTCTACTCGATATGCAATTGCTCTTCAACCTTTTCATTTCTCTGTGCGAGCTATTCGTGGATCAGATAATGTGATGGCAGACATTCTGTCAAGATGCCCACATGATTCCACATAACTATTAGGGCTTAGACGTCTTGATATGTCTAGTTCTATAGTAGTTCCTTTTCTATATCATGATAGATACACATTTGTAATTTAATAATATAATGATTGTATCACTACATAGCGGTTCATTGATGTTTATTCACCGCTGTGCTTTGATGATTTTTTCTTCATAAATCATAAATGTAAGATATCTAATACGAAATTATGGTATGAATTTTTTAGGCATCGTGTAATTGCCGGAATTGTATTATACTTTGATGACACCTTCCTGGAAAAATATACTTGTAGAGAAATAATTTCTCTCAGTTGATGAGACACATTCTCACCAGTCGCTCCATAAGTCGACTTAGCCTCATATTAGGCGTTATATTTATTCCTGATATTTTCATCTGCGCATTATTCATGCGTTGTGAGCCTATTGTACGTTGCTCCTAGATGTATTTCAAAAAAAAAAAATGTTCCATTTTTTTTTTCCCGGGAGGTGTGGTAAGACTGTTACGTGCAGTCTTTGATATCTTACAATATTATACATTGGTATACTTGTTATGTTCGCAAATATTTTGTAAACAAAATAGATACTTTTTAGTGCTTAAGGAAAAGTCATTATTGAGTTACTTCCCTTGAAAGTTGTGTCGTCTCTTTCGATCGAACTCCGCGGATGAATCCAGTTTTACTGCGATTTATTCTTTGTTTGGGTAGTAATAGATTGTTCTTGCTTCAGAATATCTATGGCCTGAATTTATGTGTATTGTTTGTCTGAGTAGGACGAGTCTGTCTTATATCTGTATATCTTTACATATCTAAGTCGAACTATATGTTCTTTTGTCTCTAGAGAGGTCAAAGGCTGTTCGGCGGATGTGTCGCTAGAGAGGTGTGTTTTGGCTTCGCCCTGATGATGGGCTGTGTTTTTCTTTGTCGGCTTGTCGCCGGAAAAAGTGATCTCTATATTTATGGGGAAAGTGATAGTCGTCTAGACCTATCGTGTATGCTTTACCCCAGTGTTTATTCTTATTGCCAAGGAATGGCAGAATCATATTTCTGATACCAAGGTAATAAAAGACACTCTTTTGAACTCTCGTACGAAGCCACCGTTTTTTCGATAGGTACGATTTGTACGTCTGAGAGGATACATTTAACTAGATGAAAAACGACTCTGATTCCTAGCAGCACTATATCCTGTAGAATGCAGTCAATTGTTCATGATAAAATCTACAGAGCAATGAAATGTTTAATGAATGACTAACTCTAAGACAGATTCATTATCTGTATCCAAACGTGAGTGACAGCTCACGAGAGAAGCCATCTTGTAACCAAACATGTAGTGACTTTCAAGAAGAGAAAAGGGAATTGTTACGGTATATGATATTAACGCCGTCTGCTAAAGGTTAGCAGACGTGCAATTGTAAAGGTTAAGACATTTAATATATTGCGATAGATGTTTCAATTATTGAACGCTCCATACACGATCGATTATGACGTGTCTAGCGTTGTTTGGGTCACAGTCGGTAACTAGGAGACGCTACCCTTTGTTACTTGACCGCCAAGCTGAATAGCTGCGTTTTTCTAACCTTCCAATTCAATGGCTTTATATAGCCATTTATATGTGCATTTATGATGGACCAGGGTCAGTCCTAGAACTCTATATGAGAGGAAACTTACGGAGGTTAGTGTTTAACTAGAATCCTCAGAAGGAGGAGAATAATCGTCAAATTCGTATGAATATTCAGACTCGCAGTCTCACTGTCGGCAGGTAGCCATGTCTAGCTGCGCGTGCATATAGCTGTGATGTTCTGACGACAATACTGCATTGTATCCTTAAACGAACATTGACACGTAAACCAGCAGTCTACGTTATTGATTAATTTATGCATGACTTATACGGACTTATGTTCTGCTCCTATTTGAAAAGATCATCCTGTGTGTACATGTTATTAAATATTACGGACTCAACCTGAAGGCATTAATTACTTCATTAATGTTGCTGAGTTCAAGTTACATGAATTACTTCTTCATACCATGCTACTGAGTTGTATGAGCGCTTCACCCTAATTCGCGTAATACTAAACAAAGCACGATGAACAAAAGATCACTAAAGTAACCATACTCAGTGCATGATCTTCAACCGGCAAATAACTCAGCAACAAAGTGGCGGCCGAATGCGGGGAACGACAGAAAAAAGAAACAAACTTCTGTTCCTTACGCACAGATTAATCACAATATTTACGATCAAGTTTCGATCACATGATCCAGTCGAAGATGACGTCTTACTCATTATAATGCCTAACAACGTGACGTCACCGAAAGTCGTGTAGGTGAACTGTCGGAGAAACCAAAGTCGTTCTCTAAGCCTAACCAGGGGAAACATGAGCCATTGAAGCAAACACACGATATGGACTACAGGAGCAGACAGTCAGGGGCATTAGCCTAGCTGTTGACGACCTCTAGCACTGATCTAAGCAACGGAAAAGATAAGTCTAGTTGTTTTAATACTGTCGTCATTGCAAACAGTAATACTGAGTCCATGCCTTTTGCCTGCATAGGCATGTCTCTTTCTGAATGTGTTTCATGTATTTTTTGGGTTGTTTTAATGTGTTGTTAATTAGTGGGCGGTAGGGAGGATGAACCGAAATTAGATTCTGTGGCTCTCACGATGCCTGAATTGATTTCGGTCGTTTCTTAGGGCAGTTAAACGATTGCATTTTTGGAAGCCCCATTGAGGTTTGCCATTGAACTACCTGTCCAGATCTGCTATCGTTTGACGATTTGTGTTAGCTGTGCCGTTCCGTAGATAACTGGTGTATTTTATTTGTACTAAGTTCACATTTTTATTCAGTTTTGTATCATGTTCGTTAACTATTTCATCCAGTCTACTCTTACTATCATTTATTTGATGATTGTTAAATGTTCGTCCGTTATGAGTCCTGTGATGTCATCATTTTTGCATTCATTTTTTTTTTTGTGTACTTTGAATATTAAGTTGACCTCGGGTCAGACCTTGACCCTTCATTTGGCTTGTGACACTTCCGCTTGTTTTATTTAGTTCATAAATTCATTTTTAATTGTGAAAATGTCTTGTTTGCGTCTTGACATTGTTTGTACCCTTTAGTTGCATCATTGTTTTGTTTGTACTCATGATATATATTAAATACTACATTAATAATATAACATTATATTCAATAATACACTTGTAATTTAATTTAATTAATTTTTTCTGACATTTAAGGTTAATATGGGACATTGCATAATTATGCAGTGATAGTCCAAGAAATTAGCACTACAATTTATAAGAGATGCCTAGGGCATAATAATATAATATATATATTGACCAAATAAAATAATCTTATAGTCTACCTTTGAGGTAATAGACCCATTGTATATTATTTAATATACTTTTCTAGTACTAAGAGAGTGACTTAGTACATTGAACAATATAATTACTAGGAATCATACCCAACATTATTGGATATTGAGATTAATTGTGTGATGTAATTACATTATAGTTAACAGATATCATAACTATTTATGATATAGTTATTATTTAGATACAATATTGTTACAAAATATTGTCTATTGGTTGAACTTAGACATAAGAGTTCAGTACTATTGTGATTATTTATATTGAATATTCCTAAGTTGAGTAAGTATAATAATTACTCTGAAGCTACTATTGACTATTTTAATCAGTAATTATCAATAATTACTTACCAGATAAAAGTCAAAATGCTTACTATAGACCATTTCGTTAAAATTGGTAAGGAATATGGTTATAAATCTCAAGAACTTCGTCAGTTTGCTGAGGCAGAACTGGAAAAACATAAAGCAGAAATAGAGGAACAAAAGATTGCATTAAAGAAAGAGGAGGAGGAACGTGAAAGAAAAGAAGCAGAGAAAAAGGCTGCATTAAATAAAGAGGAGGAGGAACGTGAGATGAAGCAAATTGCCAAGGAAAATAGATTAAGAGAAATTGCTCAACATGAAGAAGAGAATAAATTGAAACGAGAGGAAATTATTTTACAACAAGAAATGGAATTGGCGCGTATTAAATTGGAGACAGCAAGATTACAAGCACAAAGTGCTGATGCAAACCAGAATAATAACGCACAAAATGGATCGTCATCCAGCCAAACTAAACATTTCTACAACTTTAAATTACCCACTTTCAACTTAAACGTGGACGACCTTTCATCGTTCCTGTCACGTTTTGAACAGACTTGCAAAACAAATCATTTGCCCGAAGAGTCATGGGTACTCAAGTTAAATGAATTCTTGGTTGGAGAACCATTGACGGCTTCTCAAAATGCTGACCCATCAATAGCAAATAACTACGGTGCTATTAAGTCCTTGCTTTTACGAAGGTTTCACCTGGACGAGGAACACTGTAGGTTGAAATTTAAGGGAATTTTACCTGAATCTCCAAAAGATTTTGCAGGATTCATTGCGAACATACGCAATACATTTAATAGATGGGTTGAACTGGCAGAAGTCAACAAATCGTACGACAAATTAGTTGATTTGCTACTACGGGATAAGGTATTATCTTCGGTTAGCCAGCCATTCTTTGCATATTTGCAGGAGCGTAAACCAGGTACTATTGACGAGTTAGAAAAAATTTCTTTAAACTACTGTTCGGCACATCCTAATGCAACCATTTCTAACTCCTCATTAAGAGAACCTCTACCTGTGGCGTCTAATATGGCCTACAATCATAATAACAAACAAAGACATCACAGTGTAGACAGAAGTAGGTTCCAAAGAAATCACAATGTTAACTTTCAGAAGGGACATAATAATGATTTCAACAATAAAAATGAGTTCAACAGAGGTAGATCACGAGATAGAAATTATTCACCTCAAACAAACTACCACAATGGTCAACATAACACTAATTATAATCGATCACATACTCCCAATAATAACAATAACTGGAATGGTAATAATCATGGCTCGAGACATCGAGATAATAGTTACTATAGAGGACGACGAGATAATTCTAACAATTATACTCGGAATCGATCTCATTCTCGGGGATCATCTCATTACAACCATAATACAGGGGCGGCAGTTACAAATAATACTACCCCTATAGCTCAGGTCCCACTTGACAATAATACAACACAGTCTTCTGCTGCATGTTTTGCTATTAATTATAATGTGGCAAATAGTTGCCAACAATGCAATCTTATTTTTCAGAAGGCGAAAGAAACAGTGCTTAACTGCGGACATATTACACCAGAGGTAGGTCTTGCAGTCAACGATGGAACAGGCTTACTAATTTTTTAACAGGGGATTAGTTAATGGATCCGTCGTCTCAGTGCTGAGGGATTCAGGATCCACACGATTGGTGTACGTCAGTCGCTGGTACATCCTAGCTGTGCGACAGGAGAATATGTACGCTGCATGACATTTGGTGGAACTATTGAGTTTTACCCCACAGCTATTGTTCATATTAGAACACCCTTTTTCACAGGGAATGTAAAAGTATGTATGCTAAAAAAGCCTATAGCTGATCTGATGGTTGGTCGTATACACGGTAGTAAAGATTGTACTCCAGATGAGATCATAGAATGGGAGAAACATAACCTATGCACTGGAAACGCCGTGACGACTAGAGCGCAGACTCAACTCATGGAGAAATTTAGTGATAATAAAATGGATGCAGACAACCAAGAGGAGTTTGTAGTCAATTCACCTATTGACAGGGAAACATTTGCAACCAAACAAAAAGAGGATAAATCTTTAAAAAAAATTTTTAAGCTGGTTGATAAAGTTGACACTCTATCCTCAGGTAATAATAACAAACATTGGTTTGTTATTAAAAATGACATATTGATTAGATGTTTTAATGACAAATCACAAATGAAACAACAAGTTATGGTCCCGTATACTTTTAGACGGTACATTCTTCAACATGCACATGACTCACATTGTGCTGGACATATGGGATATACTCGAACACGATCTCGAGTACTGTCTTCATTCTTTTGGCCAGGAGTGTCAAGAGATATTTCGCAGTATGTACGTTCCTGTACTACATGCCAAGAAGTGAAAGCACGTGGAGCTTTTCACACGGCGCCTATTCAGGCTTGCGATATCTCAGTAAGACCGTTTGACAAGATGGCCATAGATATTATTGGTTCATTGCTACCATCGGCCAGAGGACATAGATTCGTCCTTACGTGCATTGATTTGTGCACACGATGGCCAGAAGCTATCCCATTAAAGACCACCACTACCACAGATGTAGCTGATGCACTACATCTCATCTTTTCTAGAATAGGGTTTCCTAGAAAACTTTTATCAGACCATGGGTCACAGTTCATATCTGACACCATGAAGGAAGTCATGAAAACTTTGAACATTGATAGGAATTTAAGTAGTATTTATCATCCTATGAGTAATGGTGCGGTTGAAAGACTTAACCGTACACTTAAACAACTACTACATAAGGTTACTGTTAAGCACCCTCATGACTGGGACAGAGCACTCCCAGCTGTTCTATTTGCTTATCGGGAGGTACCGCATAAACAAACTGGCTTCTCTCCCTTTGAATTAGTTTTTGGTGTTCCCCCAAGAGGTCCTATGGGACTAATAAAAGACTTATTAATTGACGCGGAGATGACTCAGGACACTCAGTCATCTTACGAGTATGTGATTAATCTTCGGAAGAACATTATTGAGTATTGCCAGTTGGCAACAGCTTCTTCTGAGGCTGCAAAAGCTAAGGCTCGATCTCTACAAAATAGGTCTCGACGATTACGCCAATTATTCCCAGGCGATGAGGCTTATGTGTTACTTCCTCACAATAACAATAAATTATTGATATCTTGGAATGGTCCTTACAAAGTCATTGATAAAATTTCCGACGTTGATTACGTCTTAGATATCAAGGGACACAAAAAGATATTTCATATTAACATTCTCAAGCAATTTCATACGCGTCCTGAACACTTACAGTCAATTTTTCATGAACTAGATGACAACACAGTATCTACTTGTTATTATTCCAACTTATCCGTCATCCAGGAAGAAGAATCTTCTTTTCCTGAGGTACAGTTACCGTTACCGGTACCAGTAGTTCAACCTACTGAATCTTGGCGGGAAGTAACCATCTCTTCAACGGTTACACCGCAACAGCGTCTACAGATTGCTAATCTATTACAATCTTATCCAGATGTGTTGACCGACGTCCCGGGTCGCACATCGGCTATCAGTCATGACATTACTCTCAATGATGATACACCTATTCGTGTACATCCCTATTCGGTTCCTTTACATTTCCTTGCTAAAACTACTAAGGAACTTGAACAGATGTTGTCTCTGGGAATCATTGAGACTAGTAATTCGCCATTCTCTTCTCCATTAGTGATTGTCCGGAAGAAGGAAAATAACATCAGACTATGTGTTGACTATAGAAAATTAAATGCTAAGACTATAGTTGACAGCGAACCACATCCACTTATCGACGACTTACTGCCACGTCTATCCAACGCAACTATATTTAGTAAGATAGACTTAACTAAAGGTTATTGGCAGATACCACTGACCGAAAAGGCTAAGTACTACACCGCATTTTCCACTCCACAAGGTCTATACCAGTGGAATGTGATGCCTTTTGGGCTTGTTAATGCGCCAGCTACCTTCATTCGCCTGATGCGACAAATTTTATCAGGTAGACCAGACGTTATTACATATATTGACGACATATGCTTGTTTAGTTCGTCGTTTGAGGAACATGTTTCGGGACTTAGATATGTTTTCGACACTCTAAGGAATTATCATCTAACTGCTAAACCTACAAAGGTTCAGATCGCGTGTAATGAGATAACCTTTTTGGGACATATCATTGGATCGGGATATATCCGAACGTTACCTAGTACAGTCTCCAAAATTCTAAACAGAGCAGTTCCTCAGATGAAGAAACAGGTCAGGAGTTTGTTAGGACTTGTTCAATATTACAGTAGATTCATACCAAACTTGTCATCCATCACGGCTGTATTGTCTTCATTGTTAAAGAAGACATGCCGGTGAAGGTGACATGGACTGGTATATGCAATGAAACTTTCAACAAAATTATAAATTTGTTCTCGCATGAACCAATTTTAAGACTTCCCGATGCTTCCAAAAGATTCTTCTTACGAACAGATGCTAGTAACTACGGCATTGGTGCATGCCTGCTCCAGAACCATGATGGCGTTCTACATCCTACCTTATATATTTCAAGAAAGCTAAAGCCGGCAGAAACAAAGTATTCCACAGTGGACAAGGAACTTTTATCAGTTATATGGGCAATAACTAAACTGGAAAAGTTCTTGCTTGGTGCTCCATTCACCATACAAACTGACCAACGTGCTGTAGCATCTTTGCGTCGATCTAACCACAAGAGCCCAAAACTCGCCAGATATGCGATCATCCTGCAGCCATTTGAATTCTCCATTGAACATATTCCTGGCACTGAAAATATTGTGGCGGATGCGTTGTCACGTAATCCTATTGACGACGAATAATCAACATTGACATTCCTAAACTACGTCAATCATCACTACATTGGATAGAACGAAGTATCAACTATAAGGGAACTAACCTTGCCTTCAATTTAATATTTATAAACACTATATGCGAATTCATCAGGATCAGGACTACGGATGGATCATCATATCCTATACTAATTAATTAGTTAACTTAACTTCTTAATTGAATTATTATCAATAAAATGAAATGTGAGAAAAAAATGAAATGAAAGAACAAAAAAAGAGAACGAAATATAAAAAGAAGAAATTATGAAAAGAGAAAATAAATCTCACACAAGTATTAGATTAATATTTTTTTTAATGTACCTATACGTTATTTAGTTAGTTAAATTAGATAGTTATTATTCACTAACACTTAACACACCCAATTAAGTTAAACTTATATTCGAATTTCTTTCTATTTCTTCTCACTTATTTTGTCTTTTCTTCTCTCATAACATCGCGTTACATTAGAATCTTAATAATTTAACTCTTAGTTTAATTAATTAATTTAATTTTAATTAGTCAAATTAATTCCTATATGACATACTAATACGACAGACCTTACTTTAATTTAATTCTATCATTCACTATTAACATTGGACATTTTATTTAGTTGATATAATAATATGTATAATATTGATATATAATGTGATTAATGTTAGATGACTATGACAAATAGTTAGTTGACATGACCGCGACACGGTTCTACTCAGAACATCGTCGGCCATATGTCACGATTGTGTTAAATTTTTTTTTTGAAAAATTGTTAAGTCGGATAAATCTTGAAAAAAAATCTATCGATTTTTTTTCCCCCGGTGTACAGGGAATTGTTACGGTATATGATATTAACGCCGTCTGCTAAAGGTTAGCAGACGTGCAATTGTAAAGGTTAAGACATTTAATATATTGCGATAGATGTTTCAATTATTGAACGCTCCATACACGATCGATTATGACGTGTCTAGCGTTGTTTGGGTCACAGTCGGTAACTAGGAGACGCTACCCTTTGTTACTTGACCGCCAAGCTGAATAGCTGCGTTTTTCTAACCTTCCAATTCAATGGCATGATATAGCCATTTATATGTGCATTTATGATGGACCAGGGTCAGTCCTAGAACTCTATATGAGAGGAAACTTACGGAGGTTAGTGTTTAACTAGAATCCTCAGAAGGAGGAGAATAATCGTCAAATTCGTATGAATATTCAGACTCGCAGTCTCACTGTCGGCAGGTAGCCATGTCTAGCTGCGCGTGCATATAGCTGTGATGTTCTGACGACAATACTGCATTGTATCCTTAAACGGACATTGACACGTAAACCAGCAGTCTACGTTATTGATTAATTTATGCATGACTTATACGGACTTATGTTCTGCTCCTATTTGAAATGATCATCCTGTGTGTACATGTTATTAAATATTACGGACTCAACCTGAAGGCATTAATTACTTCATTAATGTTGCTGAGTTCAAGTTACATGAATTACTTCTTCATACCATGCTACTGAGTTGTATGAACACCTTCACCCTAATTCGCGTAATAATAAACAAAGCACGATTAACAAGAGATCACTAAAGTAACCATACTCAGTGCATGATCTTCAACCGGCAAATAACTCAGCAACAGATGCCCGTATTATCGCTTGATTAGTCCAGAGATCACTGCTACACATGAGAACTCATTGCTAGCGGTTCAATATTATTATATGGAAAAATCTGTGCTGGACATTATGTTAAGGAATCTTCGCTAGACGAGGTTAGGTCTAGAAGCCATCTTGGATATTGTTTATAATCTGACGTGCTTTGTCAGTAAACTCAGATGATATATATATATGGGCAATACTGAGTGCTTGGCTACTGACAGTCCATTATACTATTATTCTACATGAGTGCCCATGTAACGTTGCAAGACCATTTATCCACTGTACCATGATGTATTATGCCAACCTGTGATTTGTCACTATCTGTGCTGTCGAGTGTGTACGTCCAATTAAACTGTAGTAAAGGTACACAGTCGTTGGTGTCGATGACTTCCAGCCATACATGAGTGTGAGAAAAGAACATTTGTCAACACCACGAACTCTTCTTATCATTCGCATATTATATACTCAATCTATGTCTACACACCACTGCGTAGGTCAAGTTGACATTCCATACTCAAACCACGAGCAACACAACAACACAGTATTTAACTCTGGTGATGTTCGAGTGAGCTTCAGATCTTTCAGCATGTCTCTTGCTCAGGGCAAGGGTCTTGTATTAAGAGTTTATCAACTGATGATGATGAGCAAAGAAAAAGATCTTATCAACTGGTGGACATCATTAATTGGAAAAAGGAGGTGTTATCACACATGGTAGTGATGAATTCTAAAATTCTCAAGATGGTGTAATATCTCGTTGAACTCGGTGCATTACATTCATATATTGTGCCTTACTGACAGTACTCATGTATGATCTACAAAGTTACGAACACACATTATGTGAAAGGATGAAAATGCTCTGCCATCAATGGTACCTATACCTTGTAGCGGTATGGCAGCTTGTGTACCCTGACAATCCCCAGAGCTATGCCAGTGGGAGTTTTACTCCTGGTAGGTTCAACCATGCTGGACTGGTCTGCGTGGGTAGGGGTCAGACAAAAGCTGGTACCCTGGTTCTCCAGGTTGGGGGTTTTAGCACAGGGCCGACACCCCTGTCTGTGTAAAAAATCGGACACGTTACGGAAACAGCAATAAATGAAAATACTTTGATGCGGGACGGACATCCGGAGTCTCAGGCTCATATGACTGACAGTGGTGAAAGCCGAAAGGAAGCCACTGGCATGAAAACGGATGCCCAGACCGCAAAACACGAAACCAGAATTGGTTTTTGGAATGTCAGAACTATGAATGAGGCAGGAAAGGTGAGACAGATCACAGCAGAGATGAGGAATTACAAACTGTATATCCTGGGAATAAGCGAGAGTAGATGGACAGGGATGGGGAAAATAAAAACAGCTACAGGGGAAACAGTACTTTATTCTGGTAGAGAGGAAGGTCAGCACAACGAAGGTGTAGCCATTATCCTTAAGAAAGGAATGGAAAGGTCTCTACTGGAATGGAAACCCATTAACAACAGACTAATAAGAGCAAGACTGAGAGGGAGATTCACCAACCCCACAATTATACAATGCTATGTACCAACAAACGACAGCTATGAAGAGATCAAGGACGAGGTCTATCAACAGGTACAAAAGGAAATGGAAACTGTACCCAGGTACGATCTTATTATAGTAATGGGAGACCTAAATGCGAACGTTGGAACACACAATAATTATAACGAAAGAGTAATGGGGAAATGCGGCAGTGGAACAGTAAATGAGAATGGGGACAAATTAATAAGCTTCTGCAGTATTAACAGCCTGGTCATTGGAGGAACACTTTTTCAACACAAAGAAGTGCACAAGTTAACATGGGAATCACCAAACGGACGAGACAAAAACCAGATAGATCACATAATGATCAATGGCAGATGGAGACATGCACTACAAGACGTGAAAGTAAGAAGAGGCGCAGATGTGGGAAGTCATCATCACCTAGTAGTAGCAAGACTGAATGTGAAACTCAGAGCTGCTGGACCAGTTGCAGTCAAACAGAAAAGATATAACATCACGAAACTTAAGGACCCCCTCACCAGAAAAGCGTTCATGGTCGACGTAAAGAGACGATATCTGATTACCAAAAGCCAGGAAAGAACGGAGACCGACGATGTGGATCAGAAATTCAACACCATCTCAACAATATACAAAGAAAGCAGCAAGTCATGCTTGGGATTCCAGGAAAGAAAGAGCCAAGACTGGATAACACCAGAAACGCTAAACACCATAGCGAAGAGAAAGGAAATGAAAAGAAAGAAAACAGAAGCTAAGTCTCCCAGGTTAAAGGCAATATATAGTGAACAGTACAGGCAGCTGGACAAGGAAGTAAAACGTCAAACCCGTGCTAACAAAAGGACATTTCTGGATGACCTCGCAAGACAGGCAGAAGAGGCAGCACTGAGAAATGAACAAAGCACAATTTATAAAATAACTAAAGCTATCAGTGGAAAACGAGGTGCAAACAACATAACGTTAGTAAGAGACAAGCAAGGAAATCTCATCACCACAGCACAGGGGCAGGAAACAAGATGGGCAGAGCACTTCAGAGAAACACTGAATAAGGAACCACCAGAGACTCAGCTGAATGTTCCTGAGGCTGAAAGCGACTTAGACGTAAATACAGACATTCCACGAAAAGAAGAAATTATCACAGCTATCAAAGGGCTAAAAATGGAAAAGCGCCTGGTCACGACAATCTGAATTCTGAGCTATTCAAGACAGACCCTGAACTAGCAGCAGAACTATTAGAACCACTATTTGCACAAGTCTGGGAAACTGAGACAACACCAACAGAGTGGAGTAAAGGAATAATTGTCAAATTGCCCAAGAAAGGCGACCTTGCAGACTGCAACAACTGGAGAGGAATTACCCTCCTCTCAGTTCCCAGCAAAATACTAGGGAGGATTATCATCCAGAGAATTTCAAAAGCAGTTGACCATAAACTGAGGAAAGAACAAGCGGGCTTCAGAAAGAACAGAAGATGTGCAGATCATATATTTGCCCTCAAGAACATTATAGAGCTGTGCTCAGAATGGCAGAGACAGCTGTACATTAACTTTGTTGATTTTGAAAAGGCTTTCGACAGTATACACAGGGACAGCCTATGGAAAATTCTGAGGGCTTATGGAATTCCCAGCCGCATTGTTTCCATTATAAAAAGCCTCTATTCTAACTTTACGTGCAGTGTTGGATCGAGTAATGTAACTTTCGAAGTTAAAACAGGAGTACGACAGGGATGCCCCTTATCAACAACATTATTTTTGACAGTCATAGATTGGGTGATGCGCCAGACAACAGAGGGCAGTCCAAGAGGAATTAGATGGACAACGTTTTCTACACTGGAAGATTTGGAATATGCAGATGACATTGCACTACTCGCGCATTCACACCAACACATTCAAGACAAAACCGATAGACTGAATAAGTATGGCCAGCAGGTTGGCCTGAATATCAATTTGAAGAAGACAGAGGTCATGACACTAAATGTGGGCAACCCTGAGCCAATAACAGTAAGGAACCAGAAGTTAGAACAGACAGACACATTTAATTACCTAGGAAGCATAGTAACACCTGACGGCGGAACAAGCAAGGACATTAACAACAGAATGAATAAAGCGAGAACAGCCTGTGCTGTTCTCAACAACATTTGGAAGTCTTCCCAGTACAGCACAAACACCAAATTAAGACTGTACGAGAGCTGTGTACTTTCTGTGCTTCTCTATGGTGCGGAATGTTGGAGAGTAACAGAGAAGGAAATGTCGAAACTGTCCTCCTTCCACACAATCTGCCTAAGGAAAATTCTCCGAATCTTTTGGCCAAACACCATCAGCAACCAAGAACTACTTATTCGGAGTAATCAGGAGGACATGCACACCATCATAGCTAGCAGACGCTGGAGTTGGGTTGGCCATGTCCTCAGAAGGGACCCTGATACCATCACAAAAACAGCTATGCTATGGACCCCCGAGGGAAAGCGAAAGAGAGGCCGACCAAAAACAACTTGGCGGAGAACTGTGGAAGCTGAGATGCAATGAATGAAACACAGTTGGGGCACTGTACGAAGGATGGCCGCCGACCGAGCAAAGTGGAATCAATTTGTTGCTGCCCTACAAGACGCCACCAGGCGTGATGGCCGCTGACTGCTTTGACGGTTGGCGGTTATGGATCAAAGAAGAAGAAGAAGATGAAAATGCTGCCATTTCAAGATAGTTATTACATACAAGTATTGTCATTTTCAATTGTAATACCGACGTCCACAGATGAAGGGACATAACTCGAGAATAACTCGCATAATCCAAGGGAGATCACAAGGAAATTTCCTGTCTGACAATTTTTCCATCTGCAATTGCTTGGATATTAACATTTGGATTCGTACTAACATACTATCGCATGGAGAACAATCATGGATATTGACCATATTGTATTTCGACATACTTCTAGGAACTGTGTGTGAACATTTATTAATGAGTGGAATAACATTGCACTACAGACTTTAACTACTATGTTTAATATTGAGTGTTGATTAATATGAATTCGCCAGACTTGGCTTGCTATTTGACACAAATCTATTTCACACTCACACTGGACTGTGCAACACTATTTGGCAAACATACCACCCTATCATCTTTTTGTACAACACATAAGCATAATCTTATATATTGCTCAAACAAGTGTGCTAGATACAAGATTACAGGGGTTTTTCTTTACATCACTTTGTTATGTGGATGACATGGACTTTACAAATAAACATACTTTTAATTTTTTTTAAACGGATATGTTTGCATTCATTTACTATATAGTTGAGTGCCTGCCTCATGTCATCTGTTGTTTCTATTACATAATTGTATTAATTGTAATGCTTTGTTTTTGACAATTACTTAATATGAGATTGATTGACTACTGGTACTGGACTTGACAGATAGGTGTTTCGACAGTGTGAGGTACGAGAGTGTATGGATTGCTGACATCATTTTTTTTCTTAATGTGTTGGGTTGGTTTAGTGATAGCAACCTCACTTTGTTGTTAAAATGATTTATGTCCTTTGTAGTCGATGGCGTCAGCATTCTTTGCTAATGTCCACACATTGAGTGTTTAATTGCCTACTCTGTGGCACAATCCTGGGTGCTTTGCTAGTTCATACTAACAGTGAAATTTGATGATACCATCTTTCACTCTAGTAATGTTTAGACTCACATTATTTTCATTTTCATGACATAGTTCCTTTGTTTAGGCTATTAATTTTGCTTCACTTTTGTGTATAACCTCATTTTTGAAGGGTAGCGCATCATTAGCGCCTGATATATTTGGCGCGCGTTAATATGTAATGACACCATACTTCGCCCTTATTAGTTTACTTAAGTTCTTAATGTTCATTCTCACTACACTCTTTTCGTATGTGTTGCTGTCTTCTCGTGTTTTGTGTTTGGAATTGATTTGAATTTCGTTTCTTTCTCCACTTTTGTTTTATAAACTAACGATACACATCTCATTTTACCATGTTGTCATGTTTTGTCATCTTGGTTGTTTTATTTTATAATTTTTTCACCATTTGCGATCCTTCTTCATTTCATGTCATTTCCATTGTTCTTTTCCCGTATCATTTCATACTTAGTACATAGTTGATCTATGTCTCTTTACGTTTTAACTTTTATTTCAATTAGGTGTTTTAATCTTCTTCCGCATTTGTGTCCTTCTATTATTACATTTTTTTATGATTACACTTTATATTAATGACAGTTATCTATTGTTTGACTTGTTGGATCTTGACTGACCGCACTGTATTTATTCGAAAAATATCTTAGATCTTTTTTCGGGGGGGGGGGGGGGGGTTGTTCGATATAAACTGTTATCTTCGCGAGGGAGTTACATGTTTGAGATCCTCACACGTGATTCTAGTATAGACGCACATATGAGTGCATCTAAGATAATTGTATGTTTGATTATTAGCGTACCACCGTGCACCATGCTTAAACGGGGATGGCGTGGTTTGTCGCGGCGATGTTGTTGTTATCCAGCAAACTTTGGGAGAGATCCTTATATCCTCCGTCTGATATAGACGTTATTTTCCCCTGTACTTATCCTTGGTTCGTAAAGACACGGTTATTATATTCATCTATAATATGAAGATGTCGCTCTTGAAGAAAACATGCCAAGATGCCTTTGATTTGAATGTCTAGCCTAGAACGGTTCATTTTAAGTATCTCACTTTTGATACTTGGTTCTCCAGGTGTTGCAGTTTATTTTCTTTATATTGATGTTTATATATAGGTTCTCTATAACAGGCCACACAGGCCATCACTTTCTGTTACAAGTTATTAAGTGGCGTAGGAAGACAATGTTAATATCTTTCGCTGATGAAGGCAATCATCTATGGTCGGGCTTACGTATGGCCGACAGGTGTGTAATGTGGTATATATGAATCCGCGAATGTTAAGGGTTCGTGCATACCTGCACCAACTGGAAACACACACCACAGTAAACATAAGAGTCAGGAATTATTGAACTAGCTGTAACGTTTTCACAGTTTATTAACACCGCAACATTGACGTAGGGACAGCACACTTCACAGGTTACAGTTCACGGCAAATCATAGCACATCAGGTAACCAAAAATATCCATAGGTAATTGTTGCCGTCCTTTTTGTCGGTTCCAGAAGATGTAAATCTATTTAATACTTTTGATAATCGAAGGTACAGAACTGTATGTTAACTCCCTGACACAGGTTGATTAGGGGTTACCTTCCCTGTGTTTATTCTTTCTTAAGACGGGATAGTTAACTGTTCTCAAATATGTTCTGTCTACGCATGCGCTAGCTTTTAGCGCGAACCGAGAGGACTTCCGTCTGGGAGTGATGAGCTGGTTTCTGCCGGACGAAGATGTCCGTTGTTTCTTCTCTGCATTATCTGGGAAAAAGATAGTCTTGTGATCTTAGTGTTTTTCTCCAGAATTATTCTGTTCGTCTAGAATGACGACAGGTGTTATTTGTGTATTTTTCGGAATTCTGTCCAGAGTAAAATTACTTAATTAATATGCAAAGTTTGCAGAACATTTTGTATGAGCCTGTGAGTAGCGCTCACAGTTCTTGTGATCCAGAGTCCATTATGTGTGCATGACGTAGCAAATTAGGTCTATTCGTTGAAGTACTTTACAGAAGCACAATAAACGTATATTGGTATGAAACCCGCAGGATGGCGGTATGTTTCAGCATGGAAGATAATACATGCCTATGGAAAAAATGTACAGTTGTTTATCAACCATTATAAGGCCCGTCATTACGGCCTATAACTTTGAGCAGAAAAGGAAGTGCCTTGATGAAATCTTGACTTTATGAACAAGTTCACAGACTTCTATGTTAAGCAACTGTATTTGTTAAAGGACTACCTGACGCGTTCAGTCAGGGGCCCTGAGCTACGGTAGGAAAAGAATATGTTTTCAAGCCAGCGTTATTAGCATCATACTTACGAGCTTTACAAAACTGATGATGTTCGATATTCCTATTTATTACCACATATGAACAGTTGTTAAAGGACAGACCATTGCCGATAACGTCCTTATAGATGAGTGGTTCAAGCTTTATAATGACAGATGTTTTGCCAGTCCTTTTTAATATATATGATGTCCTTGATTCTCGTCCATTTGACTGTAACTGTTGATGTCACTGTGTCTCGTAAATAAATGGTTGAAAGTTCCAGCAGTTTCTACAATTACTGACTACTGCATGTGAGTGAGTGGGTGCCTTATTTACCTATAAAAGAGCCTAAACGCATTCGTGTCTCTACACACCCACATCACTTGTCAACCACACAAACTTCGAGTACCTCACTTACAAGAAATGTCTGATGTTCGGATGTCAACATGACACCCTGTTAGCGCCTCAACGCCTGGTGAGCTATTCATGCATAACAAAGCTGTTTGGCCCAGGTCGGACTGACTACAACAGTACACAGAAAGGATATTGTTAAATTCCACCTTAACATTTGTGGTGGCCGTAAAACACTGGCTAACATTTGTGGTAGGCCAGATCAGTGGGTCTAAAGCTGTCTATTGGACTGATTGAGGGCATTATTTGATGATGAACTACACATTGGAAACTGGACAAGATCATTTATACTGTTCAGCACATAACAGCAACACAATTTCAACAGTTTGAAAGTCGTCGATGACCTTCATTGTGAACGATCACGACTCGTGTTTACATACAAGTTCAGCTGTTGTGACAAGTCTCATCGCTGTAATTGTCAACGGTGGAGCTTCTTCGCATTGCTATATATTGTCAGACACCATTGTTGACTAAGGCCAGGATTATATCTAAGATAAGTGGCGGTTTGTTTTTTCGGAAACGTTATATCGTTATATTGTGTAGCTGAGCCTTCTTACAACACACTTTATTAATGCATTCTTTGTTTACATGTTCTTTGTTTACATGTTGTGTTAGTGTGTGTTTCGCGGACTGGTTGGGCAGGTGACTCCGTTAGAAGATACCACGTGACAGAGGTTCTATTGAGAGCGTTTTCTCTGTAGGGACTGCGCATATTTCCTACAGCGGGAATTGCGAGCAACGTGTGTTGCTACTTTTCATTTTTTCTTACCTGTGACGAGATGTGTTAGCGTCGTTTTCGTTATTTTTTTCCATTCTTTGATTTTCGATTTGTTTTGTTTGTATCTGTCCGCCTCTCCTTCCTTTCAATTATTTGTATACACCCTTTTTGTTTATAACAGTGTTGTGATACGTTTTGATTTTTCGCAGTTATCATTGTAATTTTTTACAACATTCGATTTAGTTAAGCTTTATTTATCATTTGACTTCTGCAAACGTTTTCGGTTGTTATACATTCTTGTCTTTGTATTGTTTTCGTCTACTTGTTCATCATACACAGTCAACATATATATATACTTGGTCATGGACTATTATTGTTGATATGATGCACTTTTCAGATAGAGGTTATTTATGATCATATTATTATAAAGAAACAAGGTGATTATACAAGTTTTTGATTAAAAGACTTGTCTTCCACGGAGATTGGGATAGAATAAAATGAAGCGAGTATACACGTCTAGGATTACAGACTTGTCTCCCATTGAGGTTTAGATACGGTAATTTATTCAATTTATCAGGTGTAATCTCATATTTCTAGACAGGATGTCTACATTAGATGTCTTTATTGAGCAAGGGAAATCCCTTGGCAAAACTGGTGATAAATTGGAAGAGTTTGCACTTGCTCAATATGCCAAGGCACAGAAGGCTGAAGAGAAAAGGATGCAAATGCAGTTGGACAGAGAAGCTGAAGATAGAAGAATACAGCAACAAAGAGAAGCTGCTGCTGAGGAGAGAAAATTTCAAGCTGCTGCTGAGGAGAGAAAACTTCAAGCTGCTGCTGAAGCTGAAAATAAAAGATTAGACATAGAAGCTGCTGCTGCTGCTGAAGAGAGGAAATTTCAAGCTGCTGCTGAGGAGAGAAAACCTCAAGCTGCTGCTGAGGAAAAGAAAGCACAAATGGAACATGAGGAAAAACTATTAGCTTTGGAGTTTGAGAAATTAAAGGTGATGAATATGAGTGCTCCTCAATCAACTTCGGGTAGGATAAAGGTCAAATTACCTCCTTTCAACCCTTTAAAGGACGACATAACCTTCTATCTTGATAGGTTTCAATTAACATGCGTAGCGCATAAGGTAGATAAGGAACAATATGTCGGACAACTGATGGATTTACTTTCAGGTGAACCATTGAGTACTGTAATGGCAGTAGAGGACACTGACAGAACTAATTATGATGTTGTCAGGGCAACATTACTAAAGAGATATCAATTAAAAGAAGAAGATTATCGTCTTCGTTTTAAGATAATGCTACCAGAAACTGGAGTAGAGTTCTCTGACTTTATTACTAAGATTCGTCTTACATTCACACGTTGGATTGAGCTGTCTAAAACAGAAAAAACATATGAAGCCCTTATGGACTTATTACTTCGAAATAAAGTTATGTCATCTGTCAATGAGTCTTTCCTTGCTTTTATTCATGAGCGTAAATCTAAAGACATAAAAGACATGGAAGAATACTGTTGCCAGTATGTAACTGCACATCCCCATGCTACTGTTAGCAATGCTAGGGTGAAAGAAGAATTGCCGGTTGTTTCTGCAGCACTTCGAACCAGAGCGGTGGTCAAGGTAGATCAAACTATGATAATTTCAGAGGGAATAATAATCGTGGTAGATCTCAGTACAAGAAAAAGAGATCACATCACCAGGGAAACTCTGTACAACAAGAGTCTCATGGTGCTAATAATCAAGTGAACGATAATAAAAATTCTAATGCTGTCACTTGTGCTGCTTTTGACTTTGGGAGAGCATCTAAATGCACCCAATGCTCAACATTATTTGAACCGACCACGGTAACTACTTTAAGTTGTGGTCACCCTCTGCCCGCTCTCCCTGCTGCAATTGCGCATGACGGGAGAGGATCGCTTATTTTGCATAGAGATCTCGTGGATAGTAACCCAGTCTCATTACTTTTTGATTCTGTGTGTACTACTATTGGGGTTAAGCAATCGCTTATAGATCCTCGCTGTGCCACAGGAAAAATAGTTAAATGTGTAACATTTATTGGCACAGTTGAAAAGTACTCGACCGCTAATATTCACATTGCTACTCCTTTCTTTCTGGATGGTTCTGGCCGCTTACCATTACAGTCCATGGTGCGCCCTCAGCCCGATACCAGGCCTTTCCAACTCCTGCCCTAGAAGCCGTTGTCAAAATATTATTGATCATCCGCCCGTTCGGCCAGCAGTTGTGTGTACTGTTTAAGGGGCACCTCCCTTTTTCAATTTGCTCACGTAGTTCTGCCTGCCAGTCAAAGCCGTTGCCCGGGGGGTGGCGCTGCCGTACACAAGCAGACTCGAGGAGCCATACGTGAGCTGAACTGGAGCGGGGGAACCAAATAGGATCCAGGCCATCCTCAAAAAGATGAAGTGACTGCCTCTCACCGTGGCAAACTACTGGATGTACAATGCCAAGAAATCCATAATGGCTAATCTGAATACTACGCAAAGATCTGGTGGAGAGGCCCCCAGGCCAGGCAGATCATATTTAACTGGGGAAGAGATCGTTGGCAGCGTTAGTACAGGTAATCGTGATGACGGCCAAAAGCCTGACTGTGTTACCACGGAAAACCGTGTTATCGGTCTTAGAAAAATAATCAAAATAGGAACATGGAACGTCAGAAGCTTATACCAAGGAAAACATTACACAGTGAAGAACGAGATGGAAAGACTAAACATCGATATCCTGGGCATCTCAGAGCACAGATGGTCGGGCCAGGGACACTTTTCGATTCCATCAGGAGGAACATTCATATACTCAGGCAAAGAGAGAGGAGGTCAGAGTGGCGTCGGTTTCTACCTGTCTAAAAGGACAGCTGCCTCCCTATTAGGATATAATCCCATAAATGACCGCATTGTCGCAATCAGACTGAAAGGAAACAGAAAGAACATCACAATTATACAAACATATGCGCAAACAGCAGCTGCTGAAGAACAAGAAATTGAAGATTTTTACAATGAACTGCAACATGCATTAGAGAAGCAAATAAGCAAGATATTAGGATAATAACGGGAGATTTTAATGCCAGAGTTGGAAACGAAAGATTAGAACATGAAAAAAGAGTGAAAGGAAGTTATGGATTGGGCCAGAGAAATGAGAGAGGAGAACGCTTGACAACATTCTGCCTAGAAAACAACCTAGTCATCACAAATACTCTGTTCATGCAACACCCAAGAGTTAGTTGCTTATCCTTTACAGGACGTGGCAATCAACCCAGCTTTTATTGGCTGTTTGTGATTTTTGTAGGCAATTGTTTCATTCAGTAGTTTGCCATTGCTTTCTGAACGGTACGGCGCTTATACTATTGTTAAAAATCCACACAAAGCGATCTGCTACCAAACCGCCTGCAGCAGGTTTCGAACCTGGTATATCTGGATTATGAAACTGCGTTCATATCCATTAGGCCACAGACGCCGACAACACCCAAGAAGACTATATAAATGGACGTCACCGGATGGAAAAAGCAAGAACCAAATAGATTACATCTTAATACAGCAAAGGTGGCGATCTTGTATCTCATCCATCAAGACGCTCACAGGAGCAGACTGTGACTCCGACCATGAACTTCTTGCTGCAAACTTCAAGATCAAATTGAAAAAAGTCGTTACAAGCGACAAAGTAATACGTTATGACACAAGCGCCATACCAGAAGAGTACAGTATCGATATTCAGAACAAATTTGACATTAGTATGGCAGTACAGGAGGAAATGACACCAGATGAACTTGCCAATAACATCAGAGATGTTTATATTACAAATGCACAGAGGCTCATTCCTAAAAGAAGTATAAAGAGACGAGAATACATCTCAGACGAAACACTGAAGTTGGTGGTAGAGAGAAGAAAAATGAAGTCCAAAAAGATACAGAAAATCAGGAATTGTACAAGGAATAAACAAGGCAGATTAAAAAACGAGTCAGACAAGACAAACAACAATACATAAACGACACCTGCCGGAAAATAGAAGAAATGCGCGAACAGGGATTGAGAAAGAATATGTTTTCTGAAGTAAGAACATTGAAGAACTGCAACTTTAAATCATCACCTCGAGCAATAAACGACAAGAAAGGCGACACTCTAACAGAATGTAAAGATATTCTGAACAGATGGAAGGAGTACTGTCAAGAAATGTATACGGAAATAAACAAAGCGGCAGATAACAACGTCATGAATGAAGTGGAAAGTGAACCAGAACCTACCATAGAGGAAGTCCGGAACGCAAACAAACACTTAAAAAGTGAAAAATCTCCTGGTTGTGATGAAATAACAGCTGAAATGATACAGGCAGGAGGAGAAGGCAGCGCTCGTATATACCATGCATTATGCTGCAAGATCTGGCAAAGCGGAATCTGGCCCAAGGAATGGAAAAGATCAATTTACATACCCTTGCCAAAAAAAGGGCAACCTGAAACTGTATACAAACTACAGAACTATAGCTCTTATAAGCCATGCCAGCAAAATACTATTACAAATCATAATGAAAAGGATGCACCAAAAGCTAGAAACAGAAATAAACGAAGTACAGGCGGGTTTTCGACCAGGTAGAGGCACTAGAGATCATATATTCAACATGAGGATCATCATAGAAAAGTGTAGAGAATTCAACGTTGACCTACATACTTGTTTCATTGACTACACCAAAGCTTTTGACTGTGTACAACATCAGCAGTTATGGGCTATTATGAAAAATATACCTTATACAACTCATCGCACTGCTGTACCAAGAACAACAGCCAGCCGTAATAGAGGGGGAAACATCAGAAAGGTTTGAAGTACAGAAAGGAGTAAGACAAGGCTGTACCCTTTCCCCTTACCTGTTTAACATTTATGCCGAGAATATCATGAGAAACGTAAGAGATGACCAAGAACACACAGAGTTTGACTCATTTAACATCGGCGGGTATCAGATCCCGGAAATCAGATATGCTGACGACACAGTCCTCCTATCGACCAACCCAGAAGGACTTGAACAATTAATTCTGTCCACCAAAAAACACAGCGAGGCCAAGAATCTATACCTAAACACTAATAAGACCAAAGTATTGACAACAGACAAAGTAAAGACCAAACCAGAAATTGAAATTAATAACGAAGACCTGGAAAGTGTTAATGAATTCGAATACTTAGGATCAATCATCAACAGCTCTGGCGACTGTGCAGTAGAAATTAAAAGAAGACTTGCAATTGCTTCACATAAACTATTACAGATGAAAAACCTATGGCAAGGCACAAGCAAAGAAACAAAGTTACAACTGATCAGAGTATGTATATTCCCAGTAGCAACATACGGCAGCGAGACTTGGACACTCAATAAAACAGTTGCAAAAAAGATTACATCATTCGAAATGAAATGCTACAGAAGGATGTTGAGAATACCCTGGACAGAAAAAAAGACCAATAGAGAAGTACTGCACTTGTTTTCGTCCATTTGTTTTAAGACACGCACATGACATTGAATGTGCTGGACATTTAGGTGTTGCTAGAACCAAGCAAAGAGTGTTAGCACACTTCTTTTGGCCTGGTATTACAAAAGACGTAAAACTATTTTGTCGTACGTGTACCACTTGCCAAAGCTTGGCAATTAGAAAACCAAAACATGATGCTCCTATTCAGGCATCTGACATATCTTTGCGGCCCTTCGCAAAGATAGCCATTGATATTATTGGCCCTTTAAAGGTTACATCAGCCAGAGGTCATCAATATGTTTTGACCTGCATTGATATGTGCATACGCTGGCTGGAAGCCATACCATTAAAAACCATTACTACAGTAGATATTGCTGATGAACTATTTTTGATTTTTAGCCGTATAGGTTTCCTTGAGAACATTTTATCAGATAGAGGAACTCAGTTAGTTTCTGATGCCATGAAACAGGTTATGGATATGTTTGGGATTGAGAGATCCCTTAGCTCAATTTATCACCCACAATCTAACGGGAAAATAGAAGTTCTCAATAGATCCATAAAACAAATGTTACATAAGGTTACCATTAAATATCCACAAAATTGGGACAGAGTTCTCCCCGCTATTTTTTTTTGCTTACAGGGAAATTAAAAATGAACGTACAGGCTTTAGTCCATTCGAGTTGGTTTTTGGTGTCAGACCAAGAGGCCCAATGTCAATATTAAAACAGCTATTAATTGGAGCTTATATTAATGAAGAGGTTCAAACCTCATACCAATATGTCATCAACCTAAGGAAAAAAATAATAGACGCATGCCAAATTGCAGTAAACTCATCTGAAAAGGCAAAACTAAAAGCGAGGTTATTTCTTAACCAAAACCGCAAATTACGCCAACTGTGGCCTGACGACGAAGCATACGTACTATTACCCAAGAAAGATAACAAACTTTTGGTGTCATGGAGAGGACCTTATAGGATTGTGGAGAAACTGTCTGATGTTGATTATATTGTTGCAGTAGATGGAAAAGAAAAAACTTTTCATATCAATATGTTACAGCAGTTTCATACACGTCCACCACATCTTAGACCAGTCTTTGAAGCTCTTGATGATTCTGTCACTCGTCACTCTTCTTTGTCTGTGATACAGGAAGAAAATTCTGATTTGACTGATGGAAATGAGTCACTCTTAGTGTTACCTAGTATTCACTTTTTAGCTACTGAAAGTTGGAAAGATGTATCCATATCTCCAACGCTGTCTTCTGTTCAGAAAGAACAGGCTACTCAATTGTTACTGTCTTTTGCTGATGTCCTTACTGATGTGCCAGGACATACCGATATCATCGAACATGATATCGTTCTTACTGATTTTCAACCTATTAAGTTGAAACCCTATCCTATACCTATACACTTACAGCCTCATGTGAATGAGGAATTAGAACAGATGGTGAAATTAAATGTCATTTCTCCATCTCATTTCCCTTACAGTTTTCCGATGGTCTTGATTCGGAAAAAAGATAAATCTATACGCATATGCATAGATTTTAGACGTTTAAATTCTGTGACCATAAATGACGCTGAACCACTCCCAGTGTTAGAGTCTTTATTAGACAGGTTAGCTTCGGCTACATTTTTTTCTAAATTTGATCTTTCTAAAGGCTATTGGCAAGTGCCATTAACGGAGAAATCCAAGCCTTATACTGCCTTTGCTACGCCATTAGGTCTATTTGAATTCAACTATATGTCTTTTGGCTTAGTAAACGTACCTGCGACCTTCGTTCGCATGATGCGAAGACTCTTCTCCGATAGAGAAGATCTTATCACCTATATAGATGATATTTGTCTGTTTCATCAATCATGGGATGAACATATAAAAGGTATTCAGTCCTTACTTCACACTTTACGTCTCCATAATTTACCTGCACGTCCATCTAAATCTAAAGTTGGATTTCGGGAGATTTCATTTTTAGGATATAAGGTGGGAGGAGGTTTCTTGAAAACTGACAATACTACTATTTCTAGAATTCTAAACCTCGATGTGCCCAAAACAAAAAAAAACAGGTTAGAAGTGTTCTCGGTCTACTCAATTTTTATCGTAAATTTATCCCTAATTTTTCTGAAATTACATCTGTTTTATCGTCCCTTGTGAAAAAAAATGTGCCCAATAGAGTTATATGCAGCCATGATTGTTATGTTGCGTTAAATGTATTGAAACAAATGTTTTCAAGAATGCCTATCTTGAGATTGCCTGATCCTTCCAAACATTTTACCCTCAGAGTCGACGCCTCAAAATCATCGATTGGAGGTTCGTTATTGCAGGAATGGAATGGCTGTCTGCATCCCACACTCTATGTCAGTAGAAAGCTAACGCCTACAGAGCAGAGGTACCCCATTATTGAGAGGGAGCTGTTGGCGGTGGTATTTTGCTTTTCCAAACTACAGCGCTTCTTGCTGGGAGCAAGTTTTACACTGGAGACTGACCAGAGAGCCTTATCTTTTTTGAAAACAGCACGCTTCAAAAACGAAAGAGCTGCCCGTGCCTCTCTGGCTCTCCAACCATATGAATACCAGATAAAGCCTATCAAGGGAAGCGTCAATGTCATCGCCGATGTGTTATCTCGCTGTATGAAACATCCACTGGTTGACGAATCAAATTCTGCTTCTACACCTTTATAATGGCCAAACCTGCGTTATGTTGCTGTTGACAATTCAGAACTATGACGCAACTTTAACATAAGATCAACAGCTACATCCAGTGACAAGAGTGGTACATACTTCAGAAAATTTGCTGCCACAGTGCTTCGTCATGTACAGAAACAGTTTGCTAGACTACAAACAGTATGCCAAGCATCATGATGATGATGTTTTTTCGTATAACCTACGTCGACTAAGATATCAAATCCTTTGCCATGTGGTTACGAATACAATTATGCCAGAACTATACTGCTTTACTACATACAGTTTATAGAATGACTATTTTCCGGATATAATGGCAATGCAATTTATTCCAGACACATTCCATGAATTATTCAATAATTGTTCCTTTAAAATGGACTGCTACTTGCATAAAAAGGGAAACAACTAGAAAATGCCGATGTCTGAAAATTCAAAGGTGACATAACAAAATAAATGTTTCAGATCAACTTGGACTTTCATAATGTATGATACAGAATGAATAACATTGACGTTCAATTCTGGTCCTAATGCTGGGAAGACAAACATGAACAGTTGAAATACATCGAACTTATATATTGCAGTGAACTTCTTTGTTACTACAGATGAAAATGACTTTCCATCGTCGAGAATAATCTACAAATACGTGAGAATTGTGATCTATGGAACTGTGTTCGACAATACGGGATTGAAAAATTAACTTCTTGCAATAATCACTATTGACATTAAATAATTAATATCATTAATTAGTGGATATAATTTTAATTCATTTAAACCACAAGAGGTTACATACAAATCGTAATGAAGTAATTTAAAGTGTTCATATATTACTTAATATATTTTCACATTACAGTGTATTAACATGATCAGTCATCCCATCAGACTACATTCATTCAGATAATCATAACTATTTTGACATACTGTCGCAGTCACTCATTATGAATTGATGTGTCTGCCTCATATGATCTATTATGTCTTTGATTGCTAATTATGCATGTCATTGATAAATAGGGAGACTTACATGACTGACATGACAAAGGGTGTTTGTTGACATGAGTGTATGAGTGCCTTGACTGACACATATTGATATTTTTTTTTCTTCTCACTGCCCTATTATTAATATGGTGACCTCACAGTAGTGTCAAAAGAGATGTCTCTGAAATAGACAATGGGTTTAGTGGTCTCATTACTGGATTCCACACCTTGTGTGTCTAATTGTCGATTGTGGAGCACGCATCTAGGTGCTATATCAATGGGGACAGTTGTAGGAGATTCATGTGTCACCTGGTTACTCCAGTGATTTTATAGATTTGCAATGGAAATAATGAAAAATTCCTTTTCATTATTTTACTGCAGGGGGGAGTAAATGTTATGTCTAAATATCATAACATTGCTGGTATACGATTACTTCCTGGTTTGTTGTTTATAGACGGTTGTCATGAGTTTCCGGAAGTGACGTCTTGACTTCTGCTCAGGATAGTGGCAGACGTGAGCTTGTTAATCTGGAACACGAACGCGTCTCTGCCTTCCATTCCGCTTGTGTCTTTTGACCAGTATGCATGGCGAGTGTCCGTTGGGACTAGATTTCAGAGTATGTCCTTAGTTTGAGGAATATGATTATCACACCTGCAAGATGTATATTATCATCACTGCCTTATGCATGCATTAAATATATAATGCCAGTTTAGTTTAAGCAGAGTGTGTGGAATTCTTGTGCACGTAAGTTGACTGTTCGATTAAACTGAAAGTATCAAAATCAAGGACAGTAGAGACATGTGCTTAGAAAAGCGTCGATGTCGTACCATATTCAATGTGGAGTAATATGTGATTAAACGTTTGAACTGTGCCAAGGAGTTCGGCCTTACTAACTGAGTATTTGTGGTGCGGGCCAGGGAGTATGGAGCGAATGGCCAGATTTATAATAATATATTTCAACAAATAGAATATATGAAGATAACTCTAGAGAGTACTCAGCAGGCCAAGATAAAATAAGGAGTGCTCAAGCATTGAGTCTAATGCACTTATAATACAGGACGTCAATGGGACTGTTCTTGAGAAAATAAGAATAATATAAAATTTAAAACCCGCATCACTATCAAAGAGTTAAAGAATTGAAAAGCTCCTGGCCATGACAATTTAAATGCAGAGCTACTTAAAACAGACCCTGAACTAGTAGCATAACTATTAGAACCACTAACTGCAACAAGTCTGGAAAACAGGGAAAACACCAATGGAGTGGAATAAAGGAATAATTGTCAAATTGCCCAAGAAAGGCGACCTTGAAGACTGCAACTGGAGAGGAATTACAATCTTTCCAGTCCGCAGCAAAATGCTAGGCAGGATAATTGTCACGAGAATTTCAAAAGCTGTTGACCATAAACTGAGAAAGAAGACTAGTGATTCAGAAAGAATAGAAGACGTTCAGATCAAATATTCACCCTCTGGAACATTATAAAGCAGTGCTCAGAATGGCATAGGCAACTGTACACAACTTCTGAATTTTTAAAAGGTTTTAGACAGCATACACAGGGACAACCTACTGATGACTCAAGGAATTCCCAGCTGTATTGTATCCATCATAAAAAGCTTCTGTGCTAACGTTACATGTAGTTTTGGGCAGAGCAACTTAACTTATGAGGTACGACAGGGATGCCACTTATCAACACATTTATTGTTGAAAGTCAAAGACTGGGTGATGCGCCAGACAACAGTGGACAGTCCAAGAGGAATTAGATTAACTTTACAGAGCTGTGTACTTTCTGTGCTTCTCTTTGGTGCAGAATGCCGGAGAATAACAGAGATGGATATGTCGAAATTGTCATCTTTCCATATAGTCTGCTTAAGGAAAATTCTCCGAATTTTTTGGGTGAATACCATCACCAACCAAGAACTGCTTACTCGGAGCAAGCAAGAGGACATGCACACCATCATAGCTGGAGTTGAGTTGGCCACGTCCTCAGAAGAGACCCAGATGTCATCACAAGTACAGCTATGCTATGGACCGCTGAAGGAAAGCGAAAGAGAGGCCGCTCAAAAACAACTTGGAGGAGAACTGTGGAGGCTGAGATGTAAGGAAAGAACCAGAGCTTGGACACTGCACGGAGAATGGCCGCCGACCGAGAAAAGTGTAAGATGTTTGTTGCTGCCCTACACATTCCCCCTCCCCCTCTTTTCCAGTATGAGGGCTTAAAAGTAGAACTTTGCATGAAGAAACTCTAACCCATCGCGCCTCCCTTTCCGTGCTCGCCTCAGTTTCTCAAACACCGTACAGCAGAAGTTCTCAACATAAGGTGCACGTACCAGCAGATAAGAGAAGCTTTTCAATGGTGTCGTATATTTTTGATAGGGTAATTAAGATCAATTTTGGTTCAGCCTGAATAGGACTAGAACAGTTGATAGCTCAGTGAGAGATCAGGTAAATAAATAGATTGTTCACAAGTGAAATGGTGAAAGGTAAAATCTGTCCCTGGATTTAAGAGATAATCGATCCAGCCTATCGATTACGACTGAGATGTGTAGATCAGACAGTTTCCCTATAAATATATAGATATATATTCAACCACACACTTCTATACACACACGGATACGTGACGACAATTAGACGCACATACGTGAAACCTATTACTATGGAATTTGGGATCTTTTGGGACAAGCTGACCGACACACGTAAATAAAGTTTATGTAAATTTTATTTATCATAAAGAATCTACAACACCCAAATATCTTTGAATATCAAAATCAAGTACAATAAACATAGGTTAATGAGTTAATTACAGAGTTTGAAACATAGGTTTAATCCTCCCTCCCTCTGTCGAGACAAGATCCCGTTAGAGAAAATCCATTAACCCCCGAAAGAGTCAAAGATTTTTGCGCTATGGTCTAAAATTCCCGCTACGGTAAAGAACAGAGTTATAAGTTAGTCTATTCTGAAATGAAATAAAGGAGCAGCTTTAGCAAAACTTGCATAAGCTGCTAGTTTTACGTTTGATAATAAACTCCTGCAATCATCATCATCAGCATCTCCACAACGAAGGTCGGGTGCAATAGATCTTCAACGTTCTCTGTCTCTTATCTTGATGGTGCACTCTGATAGATTCTTTCCTGTCTCTTGTCTTGATGGTGCACTCTTGGTGTCTTGATGGTGCACTCTTGGTGTCTTGATGGTGCACTCTTGGTGTCTTGATGGTGCACTCTGATAGATTCGTTCCTGTCCATCTCTTGATGTTTTATCTTCCCACTCATAACGCTGGGTCCCCCTTACACGATTGTCTTCAACTCTTCCTTCTACAATAGTCTTCCGCACGGTGTTATGTCTATTTATACCTCCAAAATAATTTAGCTGCCTAATTGGGATCTCCTTCATTAGTTCTCTTGTCATACCTAGGTTTTCGACGACCTCTGTTTGTTTTCTTCTCTTTCTATTTTTTCTGTATCCACATCTAGAGAGCCTCTATTATGTCGTCCAATCGTTTGTTACTTGTTCATGTTTCTACACTAGACAGTAATGAAGATTATATATATATATATATATATATATATATATATATATATATATATATATATATATATATATATATATATATATATATATATATATATATATATATATATATAGTTTCTCTGAGATGTTGAGATATATTCTCACCGGTCGATCTATACTTCGACTTTGCCTTAATTTGGCGTTATAAATTGCTGATATTCCTCATCTGCGCATTATACATGCGTCGTGAGCCTATTGAATGTTGCTCTCAGATGAAAAAAAAATGATTTTCATTTTTTTCCGCGGGGGGGGGGGGGGGGGGGGGGGGGGATGGTAGTCTGTTGCGCACACATTCTTTTGTGACGCACAGATTACTGTTGGTAAGCATACAAGTGTAAAGTATGACTATTTGCCTGATGAAAAGTATTTATTTGAGAATCAATGATTCTCAGTCTAAGGGACAGAACCCTGATTGTTCGATGTTGTACTCGGTTCTATGGGTTATCTGTTCTTGTGTCTCAATCTGGCGTATGAATTCTAGATTTACGTCATGTTTCGTTTGGTATGGTCAGAAACAGATTGGTCTTGCTTAAAATGTTTATGGCCCGAATTTATATTTATTCCTTGACTATTTAAGGTGATTCGGTCTTATATCTTTGTATCTTTGTATTTCTATGTCGGACTATTTTGTGAGCTGAACTCTGTGGTGAAAGGCTTTTCTGCGCATGCGCCGGTTTGGGGTGTGAACAGAGAAGGCCGTCATGTCATCGCTGCTAAGGGCTGGTCGATTAGAACGTTTGTAGATTGTTCTCTGTGAATTATTCTAGGAAGGAGATTGTCTCTCTGTATGATCGTATTATCAGAGATTCTCCTAATGTCCATTATTAACGTCTAGGAATGGCGTGCGTTATTCGCTTGTGTGTGTTTTCCTGAAGCCAGGTAAAACCAAACATTTTTTGCTGAACTTTTTTGCTAAACCTAGATCGGAGACGTATTATCGTACATCTAGGATTGTTGACTACAGATGAAGATGTCGGGTTATTTAGCAGCACTAGATCACTTGATGTATCCAGCCTTATTGATCGCAGATATATATAGAAGCCCAATGAGGACATTTACGTATGTATATTGAAGTTATTCTGCTTCATAATTTCTCATCCTGGATGAGCGAAGCTCACGGAGGAGAGCCACTTTGGATTCCCGCCATTGTAAGCGGATAATTATCAGAGAACAGAAAAGGTCTTATTATCTGATGATGGTACAGAGATCTACATATTATGAATACCCACTACTGTGGTTTAACATTGTTGCTATAAACATTTGATGAATGTACGGCTTAAGAAACTTAGCCAAGAGAAGGTTCTGTCAGTAAACCATTGTTGACATTTATGTATCCACCTTTACTGACGCGATTAGTCAGTTGAAGCATGAGACGATAGACAACCAGAATATGGAGTGCTTGTCTACTATTGTTCCATTATATATTTACCACTGCATGAATGTACATCTGATATTGTCATCCATTTTCAAGTATACGATGATTTTTATGCCAACCTGTTCAAGTGACTGTACTCGTGATGTCGAAGTGTACGTCCATTATTAAATGTATGAAACGACGCCAGTAGTCTACCCTTTATTGACTTCTGCTTATGATTGAGTGAGTGACTTGTCAACTCAACAGAACTATACACACACATTCGCGTTATCTTAATCTACATTCTCACTCGATGTCAGCACTGTGTCGGAACGAGTTGACCTTCCATCTACGTGTCCAGTATGACCCTATGAAAGCAGGAACATCACAACAAAGAAACGCCTTTATCAATGTGATGGCCTCAATAGTACCTTATCAGTATGTTAATACTTTTACAGAACCTGCATGTCACCATTTGTGTTGATACAACAGGGAAACAATTTTATTTGTGTTAGACAAGAACAAATATACTTAAAAGATATAAGAACAGAAATAATAAACATGGATATCAAGAAATTGAAAGATGAAAATTGGAAAACAAGTTAATAAAGTGTATTGAGAAAGTGTGTTATATCTTTCTTAATAATGAACCACATGACTGATGTAACAAATATTACACTTGACATGACTTGACATGTCCCATAACTCTTGATCACAACAGACGATGAACGCATGCTTTTTAGTCGCTACTTTTATATTTTGAGTGTTAGTCTGTTTAATTCCGTCACAAGTAGACATGTCCATTAATCGTTTTTGTCGATTTATTTCTTTATCTATTTGACCTGTCTTCTATTACTTAATACTAATAATAGCCCCTTCAGTCATAACTGACTATGGGAATGCGCCCCTGAGGTGGCAGCCCTCAGCTGCTTATTTTCCTGTTGCTCCTTTCGACGTTTTCTCCTCACCCCTGCTTCTTGTGTGAGCCTCTCTTCGCCCAATCTGAGGTGGTGCCGTAAATAGCATCGCCACTTAGTGCGATCGGCAGCTTCATCCTCCCATGTTGCTGGATCCATGTCCAGTGCCCTCATATCTCTCTTGCACACATCTTTGAACCTCAGCTGTGGTCGCCCAACTGTTCTCTTGCCATCTGCTAATTGTCCGTAGAAGATATCTTTTGGGATGCGACCATCTTCCATGCGGCGAACATGGCCAAGCCAGCGAAGTCTGCGCTGTCTAAGCAGCGTATACATACTTTGAAGGCCAGCACGTGACAACACCTCGACATTTGTCACTTTATCTTTCCACGAGATGCCGAGGATGTGGCGTAGACACCGCAAATGGAAGGTATTGAGCCTTCTTTCTTGCTTAGCATAGGTCGTCCAGGTCTCGCTGCCATATAGGAGTGTGCTGGTGACGCAGGCATTATATACCGCAGCTTTGGTCTTCATTGTGAGTTTAGAGTTTCCCCAAACACGCGATGTGAGGCGGGCAAAGGTAGCTGCAGCTTTGCCAATGCGGCTGTCGATTTCTGTATCCAGTGAGAGTTTGTCATTGATGGTAGACCCTAGGTATGTGAAGTGGTGCACCACTGCCAATTCATAGTTATCGATAGTGATAACTGGTGCAGCACCCACATCCTGACTCAGCACATTCGTTTTCTTTAGACTTATTGTGAGGCCAAAGTCCTTGCATGCTTGAGTGAAGCGATTCATCAAGCTCTGAAGCTCCTGTTGACTTTGAGTGACGACTGCAGCATCATCAGCGAACAACAAGTCTCTTATAGTGACCCTTCTGATTTTTGTTTTTACCTTCAGCCTTGAAAGATTAAACAGACGGCCATCTGACCTAGTGTGAAGGCATATTCCTTCAGTTGCATCTCTGAATGCATGTTTCAAGAGTAAGGCAAAGAAGATTCCGAAGAGGGTCGGAGCCAGAACACAGCCTTGTTTAACGCCACTTCGTATTTCAAAGGGCTGTGACGTGCTTCCAGCATATTGGACTGTTCCCTTCATGTCGTCATGGAATGACTTTATCATTTCCAGCATTTTAGAAGGGCAGCCTATTTTCAGGAGGATTTTAAAGAGTCCATCCCTACTAACCAGGTCGAATGCTTTTGTGAGGTCTATAAAGGCGATATATAATGGTCTTTTCTGCTCTCTTGATTTTTCCTGAAGCTGGCGGAGAGAGAAGATCATGTCTGTTGTTGATCTGCCAGTTCGGAATCCACACTGTGCCTCTGGATATATGCGCTCAGCTAACTTGTGTAGTCGCATTAAGATGACTTTGGCAAAAACCTTACCAACAATACTAAGAAGAGAGATGCCTCTGTAGTTATTGCAATCACTTCTGTCTCCTTTATTTTTATACAGTGTTACAATCTTGGCATCTCGCATGTCTTGAGGAATAGTTGTCTCTTCCCAGCACTGGCACAGCATCCTTTGCAGGGGATATAATAGCGTGCTCTTACAGCATTTGATTAAATCAGGAGGAATCCCATCACTGCCTGGTGCTTTGTCAGAGGCCAAGCTATCAATGGCCTTACTGAGTTCCTCTAATGTTGATTCGGCATCCAGCTCCTCCATAGTTGGCAGACTATTGACAGCATCAAGGGCTGCAGGCGTAACGGTATTGTCTCTAGCGTAAAGCTCAGAGTAGTGCTCGACCCACCTCTCCATCTGCTTACCCTTTTCGGTTAGCTTCTCTCCGCTGATGGTTTTTAGCGGTGCCGTCTTACTTTTATGGGGGCCAAGTGCTTTCTTTATACCGTCATACATTTGTCTAATGTTGCCTGTTTGCGCTGCGATCTGGATGCTCTCACTGAGCTGGAGCCAATAGTCATTTGCACAGCGTCGAGCAGTTTGTTGAACTTTGCTTGTCGTAGCCCTCAGGATCTGTAGGGTTCTGGCACTCGGTGAACGTTTGTATTCATTCATAGCACTGCGCTTAGCTTCAATAACAGGTGCCATCACATCTGATGAAGCGTCAAACCAGTCATTTGACTTTGCTGTTTTCTTACCAAAGGTGGCAAGTGCAGTACTTTGAATGGTGTTCCGTAGATGCTCCCAGTTCTCTGTAATAGTATCACCATGCTGAGGGCTACTGAGCACTTTCTTGAAGGTCGCAGTGAATTGAGCGATCATGAAAGGGTCTGACATCTTGCTGGTATCAATGCGTGGTTTCCCTTCATGTCTGACACGATAGAGTTTTCTTGGTTGTGCTCTGATTTTGCAGCAAACCAAGGAGTGATCTGTGTCACAGTCTGCACTATGGTACGAGCGCGTGGAGAGCACAGACCTGAGGAGTGGCCTTCTGACGAGAATCAGGTCAAGTTGGTGCCAGTGCTTGGATCGTGGGTGTCTCCATGACACCTTATGCTGGGGTTTTGTCTGAAAGTAGGTGTTGGTCACGCAGAGGTCATGGTGGACGCACAACTCTAAGAGCCGTTGTCCATTTTCATTCATCTTGCCAATACCAAACCTGCCCAGACATGAAGGCCATGAAACATTATCGGCACCCACCCTAGCGGTAAAGTCACCAAGGAGAACAAGCTGTTCTTGCCTAGGTATGCTTTTGATTACTGCTGCTAGATTCTCGTAGAACTCATCTTTAGCTTCTGAGGCAGAGTACAGAGTAGGAGCATACACACTGACAAGGGTGATGGGACCTGTGCTAGTTTGCAGGCGGAGCGTTAACAGGCGTTCTGATCCATTCTCGCCTGGTTCAACCATGTTAGTTAGCGATTTTTTGACCGCAAAACATACTCCGTGTTCTCTAGCTTTATCAAGATCTTTCCCTTGCCAATAAAATGTGTAGTCCATCTCGCTCACCATTCCAGAGCCCGCCAGGCGCGTTTCCTGAAGTGCAGCTATATCCACCTGAAGTCGTTTAAGCTCATCATTAATTATGGCTGTCTTCCTTACATCGTTTACATCCTGTAGGTTTTCGGATAGTCCAGTCAACATAGTCCGGACGTTCCAGCATCCCAATCTGAGAGTTTGCTTATTTCTATTTTTTCGATAATTGCTTGGTGCAAAATTTTCTGTCCACAGTTCGGGTTTGACCCTAATCCCCATGCACCCAATGGGGAAAGCAGACAGTGGCGGGACAACACCTTATTGACTGGGGGCTGCCCAGCTTGAAGCGGGCGGTAGCTGTCCAGTGAGATCCTAGAACCTCTCCCACTGTCGGAAGTAGCCCCTGGCGCCATGCCCTACGCCAATTGGGCAAAATGCTTATAACCGGTAACTGCTACTTCCCGTGTTTTGCCGACACCTATAGGGTGAAGCTGGAGTGTCCTCTCCAGGGCGCGAGCTTGGGCACAGTTATATGGAGATCAAGCTGTTGCCCATGCAGCATGTTCCCCCTCTCCACACAGCCGGTAGATCCAAAGGAACGGCAGTAGCCGATACAGTTTGGTACCAGCCATGTCGCAGGAGTTGCCAGAATAATGTCGAATCGACATTAGACTGCCTTAGGGACTCCGACTCCGGATTTATCCTCAGGGTTTACTCCCGAAGCCAATTCCACAAATGGATATTCCCGCAAGGCAGCGGTGGTTTGAATTCAGAGTTCCTTCTCTTAGATAAGCTACCAACCAAGGATCACGAGCCCTATCTGCCCGAAGCTGCTGGTTTTAAGGCGCCAGTCGCTCGCCTTTGCCCCTTCTCCCGTCAGTGGAAACAGTTCCGCCGGGCTCAAATTGAGCCACACGTGAAGGCCGGGAGCTGGACTTGGTTGTCAGAGGCTGTTTGAGGCACGTGCCATAGAAGTATTTTATCTGCAGTGAGAGCTTATCCTCACTACAACTCCCGGCAATAACAACCTTTGGAACACACTTAATACTATGCTGCGAAGAAACATATTTGGTAGCCTATATAGATATGTGGCCATTTTACACGCCAGCTTCGTCTCTGTACTGTCGTGAGGCTGTCGTCACGTGGTCTTATAGTATTCTCAGCATTCATTTCTACATTTTTATTTGTTGCAGGCATGCCCAAATATAAAATACCTTGTGACCTAGTTATAATGCTTGTATGAAACCAAGAGAAGGTCAAGTCTGCTGTCATGAACGATTGAATGAACAGTAATATCAGAGAATATAACAGTGAAAGCTAGACCTCGACAGACATAAGACTTTATCCATCCAGTGATGCAATGTTTGACTTCCAGAGGTTCTCTCGCACTAAGAACTCATGTAGAACAGGGATGTACTGAAAAGGGATTGCCGTAGACTCGTACTGTGTCTGTCACGTTTAAACTACAGAATGTTCCTGAGATTAATACGAGCACTTTTCGGATCTGACGGAACATTGTCTTGTGAAAGTAGGATTATTGGCAAGATATTATGATTGAGTTACTCTAGAGCAATTATATTTACTACTTTAAAAATGAAATCTAATGCCTTATTTGAACATTAAATTAGTATATACACAAGGACAAATCTAAATACATAACAAATACTACAATTAATGAAATACGTAACACTATGTTTTGTAACACTATATCTCGTACATGTACGAGGTAGCTTCAACAAGTTGCGATAATACGCAGCGTATGTTGAAGCGCAGCGTATGTCTGTCTGTTATCTTAAAACTCGAGAACGGCTGAACCGATTTTGATGCGGTTTTCTCCAGCGTACTGAACATTTCATTTCTCTTGGAAGGTTGTAATCTATCATCACGGTACGACATCAGGAGGCTGAACAGTGAAGACATACTGTGCAAGTCTGAAAAAAATCATGCGAGTGGCACATTCAATTCGATACGACAGCTAAACTATAAGAGTTATATCGAAACCATGTAAGAGAGGCTCTTAGGGTTTAATAGTTCTAAAAAAGTCCTCGAGGGCATGCATCCCAGATCAATAGATAACTCACAATAATCATTTTTATGTTTTCATTTTCCGCGAAATTTATAACGTTCAGTTTGCTATTAAATGTCGTCGTGAACCTTAAAGATGTACGAAAACAACTTACATCCATGGCAAGAGCATTTCCTAATCAAAAAAAGTCCTTTATACTAGAAACCTATGATTTATAAATCAGGAGTGAACATAAATATATTAATCGAGGCTGTGATGGACGACGACCACGTATCTGATCCATTTTCTCTGTTGCTTTCACACAGAGACAGTATGTAAAAAGATATTTTACACCGAATTCGCCATGAGCAGTCTATAAAAAACTTGCCATACAGAGATAAAATATTCAATTCTGCTTTAATTGAACTAAAAATGTACAGTCTTTCTTAGAAAAAAACCTTTCAAGAGTGTGGTCTTCCACAGACAAGTGATCCAGAATCTGCTGCATTTGATCGACTAGATCTGCAATAAACGATATGTGACCAACAGGCGTTGTTACAAACTGTGAGTAGAGATGAGACCCGCTTGAACACTGGTCAATTTGCAGTTTACGACACCATTCTCGCATGTGTTGAAAATAGTTCAGGAAAGGTATTATTTTTAGATGCTCCTGGCGGTACGGGAAAGGCCATCCTTATAAACTTGCTTTTCGCCAAAATAAGATCTCATGATGATGTTGCCCTGGCCGTGGCTTCTTCAGGAATAGCTGTGACGTTGCTACAAGGTGGCAAAATGGCCCATGCAATGATTAAGTTGCCACTCGATTTATGTCATTATGATCAAAGTGTTGCGTGTAATATTTCTAAACAGAGCGCCACGGCAAAATTGCTGTAAAAGTGTTCGCTCAATTTGTGGGATGAAAGCACAACGTTGCATTAAAGTTCTATCAAAGACCTAGATATGAATTTGAAAGATAGAAGAGGCAACAACCCGACTCACTGGTGGTGAGGCCGTATTATCTGCAGGCAATTTAAGGCAAACTTTACACGTTTTCCCAAGAGGTACATGGGCAGACGAAGCGAATGTGTTTTTAAAAAGATGTTTCATTTGACCTTACGTTGAAACCTATCCTTCTCTAAGAATGTGCGCGCCCAAATTTTCGGGAACATCGATATGGCTCTCTTTTAAGGTGTGTTGTTGAAAGTTGGAAAAGGGTACTTACCTGTACAGGGAGGATAAATCAGTTTGAATAATACTGAGCTATGTACGGTTGTTCAGTATATCTATGAGTTGATCAATTCTGTTTATCGAGACATAATAATTTTACAAAGTAAATCTCAATCATGGTTTAAGGTACGGGCTATTTTATGACCTAAAAATGATACCGCAAATAAAATAAATAATCTTATATTAGATCAGTTTGACTCTCCTTCCCGTACATACAAGGCCATTGATACCACATTGGACGAACAAGGCTCTGTACATTACCCAGTCGAGATGTTACTCTTTAAATCCTTCTGGGTTACCGTCTGACGAACAACGTTTAAAAGTTGGTGTACCAGTCATTTTACTCCGCCATCTTAGCTCGCCCAAACTGTGTAATGGCACTGGACTCCAAATTGTATCTTTGAAGAACTAGATAGTGGAGGTCATCATCCTGATAGGTTGTGGTAGCGGGGAGAAAGTCTGCAAATCAATAATCATGATGATTCCCTCTGATCTGCCGTTCTATATAAAGAAACTTCAAATTACCTAAAAGAGTCTGTTTTTCAATGACCATTAATAAAGCACAAGGTCAAACGCTTCACGTGGCCGGCGTCGACTCGAGCGATGAATGCTTCTCACATGGGCAACTGTATGTGGCATTTTCTCGAGTTAGCGCGCCGGAACACCTATACGTGTTGTCACCAAGTGACTCTACTACGAATGTCGTCCACAAAGAAGCCCTAACTTAAATTATTTGTGTTAGAAGCACACATCAGTGCAATAATATAGTTAAAGAAAAAACAAACTTGAACCTACTTAAAACGATTCGCATCACACCGGACTTTCAACCATTCCGACACTGATCCGGACAAAGCCGGGTATGACCGCTAGTTGTAATATAATTTGTAAACACTTTGCTAAATGTATTTTATGTTTATTATCCATATAATTTTCTTTAGCTTAACAAAATGATGATGCTCTTTCATGAAGAATCTATATTTATTTTGTGAGTGACTCATGTCCGTGAGTATGTTATGTAGTGTTATCATTATCGTATGTGTGAGTAGTGTGTGTTTGATTTCCATCAACTCTGCGGCATGTACAGACGTCAACAATCTGGCACGGCTGTATGTCTGTTACATAATTTTGACAAACAGATTTGGAGCAGTTGGAATGTCACAGCATAGATTACCAGATTTCTCATTGTTTCTTCATATTCGTCTTTCGTTCTCATATAACGACATCTATTTGTGTCACAACGTTGGCAGTCTGTCTCAGGCTTCTCTCGTTGATCCTCACGTGGGTTGGTGACAGCCACGTTTTCAGTCTGCTCTTTTTGTATAGCCGACATTTAAAAATGATGTGTTCTTCTGTGTACAGTCTTCTCCCTCACGTCTACATGTCTGTCTGTTTGATTGTTAATTTGTTGAACAGGTGGTATTTGATTCTACAGTAGCCGGCTCTTAACTTGAAGACTATTACTTGATCTCTTCCTGGTAAGGAATATTATGTCTCTGTTATATCTGCCTCTTTGTGTTGTCTATGTCATTTGTCTTCGATGATATTTCGTATTATTGCTATTATCTCTAACTGTTCTTCCTTCCTGAGTTTGTGTGACGGTATTGCCTACCCTGCTTGGCAGTAGTGGTCCTACAGTGGCCAAAACTCAAGAGTATCTATTATAGGCTTCAATGGAGTCTATCTTTACACAAGATTACTCTTGGAAAAAATGTCGAAAGAAAAGTTGTAAAGCTTCTGTCACATGGGAGTCTTCACAAGATATTCAGATAAGCAAAAACAATGCTGGCTGTCGCTGAGCGCGGTAACTCTGTAATCTGCCGACACTTTTATGACGAATTTAAGCACTGGTTATTCTAGATCGTTAAGCCCCCACCGCTGAGTTAATCAGTTGAGTTATTATTATATATGTTACAGCGCCATCTTGACATCACCATTGTCTCCGTGGTTCAGTGCCTTTGTATGACAACATCTTCAAGAAGAGGATAAATTTCTAGGCCACAATAAAGCTTAGAAATAGTTGTATTGTATATTTGTGTTTCCGCTCCTTTTAGAGCATAAATCGCGTGTTATTTGCGTGGCCCAATTACTACGCGGAGCGCACTAAATTGAGCAATTAGCCATAGCGGCTTATATTAAGAAGTTCCAGGCAAGCAGAGCCCTCTCTCTTTGTCAGTCGCCCCAAAGAAACCAGAGTCGATCTGTAGATGCCTTTAACACGTGAGTTAATTTAGGTAGAAGGGGATAGTGTTAGAAAGAATATAGGGATGTAGGTCTGCGGTTTATTTAGTATCATGTTTAATGAAATTTATTGATAAATGTGTTTCCTAAGGAGATTTCTTTTAGGACATCATGTTTAGTTCTGAAATGATAGATGAGTGAAAATATGTGAAGATAAATTTTACTGGTGTTAAGTCCAGATTGCGGCTGTAAGAGTTTAGTAGCAATTATTTCATCCATCAGACCGGGCAAGAACGGCAAATATAGTAGGAAACTATTTCATTCATGGAACTAGACAGAGATGTTATCAGGGGCTGAAATTTAGATAATATTAACTTGTTGGCAAGATGGCAACCGGGGTGGGGGCCACGTTTTGATGACTATGCATAAAGTGGCGCCAATGAGTCTGCATAACACGCTTAGTTATTACGTGTTATAGGCCTAGTAATGTTACGCTATTTTATATTGTGTGAATTGATACGTGGGTGAAGGCAGGTTAATGTAATTTTCTTCAGTAATGGAAGAAATAAATTTCGTGTTAAATCTCCTTTAGCTGATGTATTTAGTTCTAGTTTTGTTAAGTCAAGAGTAATTATATTTTATTCTTTAAAGTAAAGGTAATTTAGTGTATTGCACGATAATTGATCATAATACTTCTGTATATCTTTAGTGGGTTACTTTGAGTCTACTGTATATCTTTAGTGGGTTACTTTGAGTGAGGCGAGGATAGTCATCTAGATTTCTGGTGAGCGGAGTGCCACTCCTTTGTGCGTAATGCACTTGGAGACAGAGGCGTTTCTCTGTTTGCTCCTTGCGGAGCATGGAAACACCAATGCGTCTGGTGTCCATCACAAGCCCACAAGCAACGTTTTTATGCTATTGCAGTGGTGTTTTCTGTAACAATGTGTTTTATATGATGAGTTCCCAATCTCATCAGTTGGCATATACGACATGCTTCAGAGTGCAGGGACGAATACTGAGATGGATCAGTTGCGAGGTGGTGGTTTATTCTCATTAATGAGAATATTCGTTGTACATATATACTACTCGTCAAAAGTCAAGGGCCACTTAGAAAAACCTTGGTTGAAACCATAAAACAAATCTGATATAAACGTAATTGGTATCAGTCAAAACGGCATTTATTGAAAACCAAATTGACATGTCACGTAAAGAAATGGAAACACATATTCAAACGCAATGAAGCTGTGAAGTGTGTCACCCACCTTTTCAAAAGTCACACAATAGATATTGGACAAATAGATATTTCAAAATCGGGTATGACCACCGTTTGCAGCAAGGCATTCAAGACAGCGTAGACGCTTCGAGTCTACAAGGGTCCGAAGAGTATCCTGAGGAACAGCTTGCCATTCCTGAAGCAGAAATGCAGTCAGCTGTGCACCATCCATTGGCAGGGGGTGATTTGTTGACAATCTTCGACCAAGGACATCCCAGGGGTGCTCAATCAGAGAAAGGTCAGGTGAATGAGCTCGCCACGCCATCCTGATGATCCCATGTTGCTGAATAAACTCATTCACCACACGAGCTCGATGGGGTCGAGTGTTATCATCTTGGAGGATGGCATTACCATCTATGGCCTCCAGAGCAGGCTGAACAATTGGTCTCAATATTTCGTTCTGGTATCTTGGGCCGGTCAAGTTGCCTTGGATGATATAGAGTGGGGTCCTGCCGTGTCTGTAGAAGCCTCCCCAGAACATGACAGAACCCCTACCATAACGATCCACCTCTCGAATTGTGTCATCAGTAAATCGCTCTCCTGGTCGTCTCCAAACTCGAATCCTGCCATCATTGAATGACACAGTGAAGCGAGATTCATCAGTGAAGAGAACTTGACTACATTGTTGCCTTGTCCATCGGATGTGCTCGCGACACCAAGCAACACGGGCTCTGCGATGAGCAAGAGTAAGAGGGATTCTGACTGCAGGACGTCGAGCAGCTAGTCCAAATTCATGTTAACGTCTGCGAATGGTGATTTGACTGACATTAACGTTTACAGTTTGTCTCAGCTGACATCTTAGAGTGGGACACGTCACTGTTCGATTGCGCAGGGCTGACAACAAGAGGTACCGGTCATAATGTCTATTGGTGCATCTAGGGTGACCTGGCCGGTGGCGATCCTCCACACTTCCTGTGGCCTGAAATCTCTCCAAAATTCTTTGGATAGTAGAGTGTGACACTGCAAGCCGTCTAGCAACCTCACGGACAGATAAACCACTTTCATCCCACGCTATAGCCCTCATTCTTTGTGAGCTGTCAAGACTTCTTCTCGGTGGCATGGTTTTTGCAAGTGATGAAACTACCCTAAGTCTGCTGATTGTGAAACAAATTAAGAGTGAACTCTGATCACGAAAAGTCGCCATTGCACGTGGAATGTCAATCAGCACGATTACTTCACCTGTTTGGTTGTACGGAAGTTTGGAAAAAACAGATTAAAAATGTGAATTTATGGTCAGCAAACCAAATTGCACGTGATCACCATGGTTGTCGGTGAGTTGTTTTTATGCTTAACGTGCATAGAGGACTGTCAGAGGAAGATATTGCACCCATTTTTACTAAAAACTTCCTTCATTTAATCATTCTATGCACTTATATAAAAGTGTATTGAAAATAATAGGGTGGCCCTTGACTTTTGACGAGTAGATATAGTTGAGCATTATTCTATGTCCATTAATGACAGTATTCGTTGTACATATAGTTGAGCATTATTCTGTGTCCAATTTATTATTATTTAATTATTGTTTTGTGTGGAATGGTGTGTGAGAACCCGTAGCTCACTTGGAGATATATATTTCTCTTCTCGCTCCTTATGGAGCATGGGGCCACCAATGTGGCTGGCATCCACATGAAGCCCTCACAAAGCATTCAGATGCTCTTGCAGTAGTGGTTCCAGTAGCAATCTGTGTTACATGGTGAGATTGCCAGCCGCATGCACAACACCACCCTAGTCTCTTTGGACGACATGCATGAGTGTGTGTGTATGTGCGCGTGTGTGTGTGTGTGTGTGTGTGATAGTTGAGTGTGTCTGGTGGCGTGGAAGGACTGTTTGGCAGGTGTGAGTATCGTTTCTCATTACGTAACTATTATGATTTTAACTAGTCGGTGCTTTGTTTGTCTGTTTCAGATTAGCAATTGAGCACTGGCTGGGTGTTTTGTTTGTGTGCTTACTGGTTTAATGTTTGTTCATTAGTTTGCTTTGTGGGTTAGCGTCACTGAAGGGTTGTATGAATAAATACAGCCCCTGCCTTAGAATCAGAGTTTTATTGTTGATCGGGTCGGTTGCGAGTGTTCAAGAAAGTGATCACACATTACAACAGCATCATCATCCTCTCGTTCACCCCATCACACACATATATATATATATATATATATATATATATATATATATATATATATATATATATATATATATATATATATATATATATATATATGTATATATAGCTTTGTTTAGAGTGTGTGTTTAGTAACTTTGACTGAGACAAACATGTAGTACATTTAAAACGATTGAATTGAAGTTAAATTTGTAACATTACAAATAACAAAATTTAAAAATCATCTTAATTTTAACAGTTTAAAAGTAATAATTTGAATAGCTATGAAAAGGATTTCATCACTTGAATGGGATTTAACTGAATAAAAAAGGTCACTTTTGGCAGCGGATATTTTCACTTAGCTGCCAATGGTAGTTTCTTCTCCCGCTGGGTTAATTCTTTTCACTCTGCTCTCACTCGTCTCAGGCCAAAGTTCAGACGCAGCACGTTCCCAGAACTTCAAAGAGTAATGGTCTAGTTCTTTCTGCGTCTGTCTATAAGACCCTCTTATGATGGCGTCTCTTACAACGTCAGTCCACTTCTACCTTCACTTGGTTCCAGAGATAGTACTTTCTGCTGGTACCACCAATAACCCAATCTTGGTTACAGACGTTTTTTGCTCAGGTGAATAAAAGATACGAGTCGTTCTCTTACACGCGTATTCTTCTTCGGTCCACAGCCGTCAAAGCAGTCAGCGGCCATTACGCCTGGTGGCGTCCTGTAGGGCAGCAACAAATTGATTCCACCTTGTTCGGTCGGCGGCCATCCTTTGTACAGTGCCCAAACTCTGGTTCATTCTTTGCATCTCGGCTTCCACAGTTCTTCGCCAAGGTGATTTTGGTCGGCCTCTCGTTCGCTTTCCCTCGGGGGTCCATAGCATAGCTGTTCTTGTGATGGTATCAGGGTCCTTTCTGAGGACGTGGCCAAACCAACTCCAGCGTATGCCAGCTATGATGATGTGCATGTCCTCCTGGTTACGCCGAATAAGTAGTTCTTGGTTGCTGGGATGTCTTTAATTGTGCAATAGATTCCCTTCTGTCTCCGTGTATCTTCAGTTTCCTAGTCCCGGTGTTACTTATTAAAATGTAGATATTTCCTGTGTTTTTTAAGAGTTATCTGATTCTCCAATAAAAGCTCCGGTAACAAAAAGGAATTATGAAGCTAGTCTTCACTCTGGCGAGGTCTGAGCTTGTCTCTTCTTTCTTCTTCGTCTTCTTTGATCTTTAGCCGCCTACCGTCAAAGCAGTCAGTGGCCATCAGGCCTGTTGGCGTCTTGTAGGGCAACAACAAATTGATTCAACTTTGCTCGGTCGGCATCCATCCTTCGTACAGTGCCCCAACTCTGGTTCATTCCCTGCATCTCAGCCTCCACAGTCCTCCGCCATGTTGTTTTTTGGTCGCCCTTTCTTTCGTTTTCCTTCAGGGGTCCATTGCATTGCTATTCTTGTGATGGCATCGGGGTCTCTTCTGAGGACATGGCCAACCCAGCTCCAGCGTCTGCCAGCTATGATGGTGTGCATGTCCTCTTGCTTGCTCCGAATGAGCAGATCTTGGTTAGCAATGGTATTCGGCCAAAAGATTCGAATAATTTTTCTTAGTCATGTTGTGTGAAAAGAGGACAATTTCGACATTTCCTTCTCTGTAACTCTCCAGCATTCCGCTCCATAGAGAAGCACAGAAAGCACACAGCTCTGATATAATCTTAATTTTGTGCTTGTGCTGTACTGAGAGGACTTTCAGGTGTTATTTAGACTAAGAAAGGTTGTTCTTGCTATGTTCATTATTTTGTTGATGTCTTTGCTTGCTCCGCCGTCTGGTGTCACTATGCATCCTAGGTATGTGAAGGTGTCTGTCTGTTCCAGTTGCTGATTCCGTACTGGTATGGGCTCAGGATTTCTCACATTGAGCGTCATGACCTCTGACTTTTTTATATTGATGTTCAAACCCACCTGCTGGCTATACGTATTAAGTCTATCCGTTTTTTCCTGGATGTGTTGATGTGAATGTGCTAGTAGTGCAATGTCATCTGCATATTCCAGATCTTCCAATGTAGAAATTGTAGTCCATCTTATTCCTCTTGACTGCACTCTGTTGTCTGGTGCATCACCCAGTCTATGACTGTTAAAAATAGAGTGGTTGATAAGGGGCATCCCTATCGTACTCCTGTCTTCACCTCAAAGGTTAGGTTGCTCTGCCCAACGTTACACGTAAAGTTGGCATAGAGGCTTTTTATGATTGTCACTATGCAGCTTAGAATTCCATAAGCCCTCAGCATTTTTCATAAACTGCCACTATGTATACTGTCAAAAGCCTTTTCAAAATCAACGAAATTGATGTACAGCTGTCTTTGCCATTCTGAGCACTGCTCAATAATGATCCTGAGGTTAAATATATGATCTACACATCATCTGTTCTTTCTAAATCCTGCTTACTCTTTCTCAGTTTGTGTGAGGTTGTCTCGGCAAGCTTCAAATTCACAGTGTAATAAAACTGAGAAATGGTCAGCATATATTCTCCCTCAATGTTGTTATGAATCTAATCAGAAAGATCCAATCATTTCAAATCATGCAGATAGGGTGTGATATTTCAAAATAGAGCCACGTGAAATAAGGTGCATTCTTGCACATGTCACGTATTACCATATATGGACATCTGATACCTTGCATACACTCTCACAAACACATTTGTAGACTCATTGTATAAAATATAATAAATCTATGATTACTTTTAACCAAGTGACCGGAAACGATTATATCACACTTGTCTGCCCACACGTGTCACACAGACAGTAATCTCGTTATCTGTCGTGTGAGTACGCAAACACCGTGTCTTATCGGTGATTAAGCCGAAACGCTGGCCAATGTGCGTGTCAATATTCCGCGCCTATAACCAACAAATCTGGGTAGCGCCAAGCAAGTGTGATGTATCATATCAGCCGTTCCTTGAAAATGTGATATTTATCACCTACATGGTGCTTTGATAAAATCAAATATCTGCTACTTAGTAGAAAATAATGATCAAAGAAAGAAAGAAAGAAAAGTGCAATAATTGACAGCACATAATCAAAATAAGTACCACAAATGTACTGATACTGCCGGAGAGAACCAAAAATCGCTAAGAGGTAGTCCATTTTATCACAGTTTGAATATTGTGTCAATCTTTCGTGGCCAGTCTGTCTGCCTTCATGCTTCCAGAAATATGTCTCTTTAAGTAATACAATAATTTTGACTTGTGTTTTTATTCAGATAAACAGAAAACATAAGCAATTGAAATTTGAATTAACCGATATACACATTATGAATATATGATTAAGAAGGATGCAAATAGCACTAGTTAAGTGTATTATCTTCAATACATAGCATATAACCTAACTATAACCAGCCTGGGTTTCTACACTACACTTGTGTTTATTAATGGAACAACAAATTGTCTTGTGGTACTCGAGAATCTCTTGTACTTTCACTTTCTTGAATTTATATCAGGTTTCTATTAGAGCTTCTGAGAGACTTTCTAATCCGATATTTTTATGGTTCCTTACTCTCAACAACATTTCTGAAGGTCACAATAATGTCAATGACTTCCATGTTGTCTTTCTCAGCCAGCCTTGACCTTCAGGCCTCTTTTGGTTTCCGCGGTGTCTCTGAGGAGGCAAAGAATGTGTCCACTCATCTGTCAGGCATGTCGTAGAAGGAGACAAAGAATGTGTCCACTCATCTGTCAGGATATTGTAGATGGAGACAAAGAATGTGTCCACTCATCTGTCAGGCATGTCGTAGAAGGAGACACAGAATGTGTCCACTCATCTGTCAGGCATGTCGTAGAAGGAGACAAATATGAGGTTCAGCATAGCGCTGGTAACCTCACTACCAAAAAAAAATTGCTAAAGAAACAACTGCTGTATTCTGTGATAAAGATCACTCATTTATTAATAATGTCTTTATTTACTTGTTTCAACCTGACCACACAGTATTTACCTACACGGAATTAGATTACTTATACTCACCGTTGTGGTGCTCAACTCGGAATTTGACAACAGATTTAGATAGAAGAATAGAGAAATTAGACATAAGATGTTATAGAAATATTCTCTGACAAACGTCCATTGACCGTGTATTAAAAGAAACACAACCAGAAATGCTATTGGAACATGTAAAACATGTACAGTTTAGATGTGAACAAAATGTGAGCACTCGAAAACCATTTATTTATAGACTTTCTGTGTCGCGTTAATCATACCGGAACCACATAATAGTGATAACATATAACAAAATACTAAACAAACAAGGCAAATACTAATCACATACAGGAGAAACATATAAATAAATCGTCAAACCTCCCCTTTCCCACTTAAAAACAGATCTTTTCAAGGGATGTATCTTTGTTGAAAAAGAAACATTTATATTCAAGAAAATAAATAAATCAAATAACAACTGACGTCATTGGACGATTTTTATTTTCTTCTCATTTGTTTCTATTGTCTTTGTTATTGTTATTGTTGATCATAATAGACGTCATTGCACTCCGGGCAAACCTATAGGTGCTCAATCTCCCTCTACAAATGACGATGGGTATGAATGTTAATTGTTCCTGTTGTGCGCTGGTTGTATACACGACAGAAGCATTCTTGCATACACCCATCCTTGCAAGTCTTATGTTTGATGACTGATATTGGTCCCGAGCTATTCTGTTGTGGGTTCTTTTTAGATTTTATCTTCAAGTTTCTGTCTTATAGTTAACCTTTATTTTCTTCCACTTCTTCAACCTAATAAGTTTCTGAAGCTAGCCGTTTGGTAGAAGTAGTAACATTTGCTTTTGTATTCGCGTCAATTACTTCAAATTTATTTCAAACTTGAACGAGACTTATAAACTGAGATATTTTATTCAACGCTTTGACTTGACGACCTTACGTTTATAATCAACGAAACGTGTTCTTGAAATGAATAAGTTTACTCGACACATACTTTTATCAAAGAACGACCAACTTCAATATCAAACAACGATCATAGTCCTCAAAGACGCGCGTATCATTTTAAATGATTTTTCTTTAGTGCACAAATACATTGACATCTCCTTTGCTTTATAACGATACTCCATGAGTCAAGTATTCATACCGTACAATCCATTTCCACACACGTGTCATCACTTTTATAAAGTCCAGACGGCGTTTATCTATTTATAAGCTTCGTTCAAGACACTTTGGTATTATCCATAAATCAATGTAATTCTCCTATAACTATATATGATTCCTCGTATCAGTCCATTTGGACATATTCCATTAATCCAAATACAGGAGATTATAAATCCACTCAAACACAATCCTGCAATCAAGAGACAGCTGTTTTCTAAACACTTGGTAAACACACTGCCCAGTTACTAATACAAACATGCTCACGTCATGTGCGCGGATACGCATACAATTCAAACTCAGTCATGTCTTGTCTGTGCACCGTATCTCAAAAGAAATTCATTAGCAAATTTTATTCCATTGGTTTTTATTTACTCTAGAATACTGATCAGAGAACCACAAATGGATGAGGTCCAGTGTGGCATTCAAACAAACCGAAGTACTCAGGACTTATCTTCACACACAGGCAGCTAAATGAAAAGGCCTTATATTGTAACAGTGAAATACATTTTTGTTTCTCGTGTCTTTAGAAGGCGTTTGACAATGTCCCCTGGAGAGTACTTTGGGAGTGCTTGGCAAGGAAGAACATGCCAGAACATGTGATCAATGCTATACAGAGCTTCTACAAGACTTGCAGAAATTATTTGAAGACAGCAAACCATAGATCAGAAGAGTTCAGGACCACCACAGGTATAATACACGGTGATATTCGGTCACTTTATCTTTTAAAACTCCTCATGGACGAAGTCATCAAAGCATGTGTGGAGATGACAAGAAAGTATTCAGTGATGTACTGGAAGATGAGACAAGTGTGTTTTTCAGAGCTGACATTTGCTGATGATGTTACCCTGCTTGCTAAATCAGAGGCACATTTTCAAACCAATTTCCAAGTCTGGAAGGAAGAACTGGAGAAGAGAGCGATGGTTAACAGCGGTTCCAAATTAAAAAAAAAAAAAATCGTGATTTCACGAGATGGAAAAATGCATCATATTATGCTTGGGAGATCAAATACTGGAGCAAGTCAACCACTTTAAATACCCTGGATATATCATAGACTGGAAGAAAGGCATCGGAGAAGAGTTGGCTACCCGAAGAGAGTCAGCAATAAATCGAGGACTCCTTAGCAAAATAGATATTGGAAAGAGGACAAAGATCACTGTAAACAGCTTCACCTATGTCGCAATCGTGACATATGGATGCGAGTTATGGGAGTGGCTAAAACCCACAATTCAGCTTCAAACCTCAGACATGTGTCTGAAGAAGGTGGTTGATGTAACAAGAAGAGACATGGTGCTCAACCAAACGATTCGACAAGGCCTCAAAACCCGGCCCTTGCAGACCCCAGTAGGACAGTCCAACTTAAGATAGTCTGGCCATATATGCAGAATGGAAGAAGGTCGGCTACCACGACAAATATGGTGAACCAAGAGCCAGGGATTCAGACCTCCGTGACGACCCAGAGTTTGCTGGGAGAACAATGCTTGATAATCCCTGTATGTAAGTAAGGTTTTCTTTCTGTATCTTTTTTAAGCTATCTCCTTTGCTTCATAGCCAGTGCGTCTAGATAAGTTTGACTACATCCAATGAATGTAAAATATAATGTATAAAAGTGAAATGAACACAAGACGAATTTCAGATACTTTTTTTTCTCTTCTCTAACATATTTAAACTAAATATTATCAATCACCTCTAGTATTGATTAATTGCTTTTAACGTTATTTAATAATTGATAGGAGTATTGGTATAATTAAAATATTAGTGAAATAGAATAAATAAGCCCAGGTAGGCCAACCACGTGGGGGTCATTTGTAAAGTGCAGTAGCCATCTTGTTTTTCTTTGTGTAATTAATACATGCATCTTTCGTCGTTGAGCCGCACGTGAACAAAATTAAATTTAATTCAAATTTACTAGCCTAGTAGTAGGACTAGTCAGCTTTTAACTATTGATATCTAAACATAATTTAAAATTTATATTTTTTTAAAAATATTTTGTCTTGTGTTAATTTAGCATTAGGCATATATAGAGCATAAATATTAATTGTAAGTCATCGGTGATAGGTATAAAATAAAGATAGAGAAATTAGACAATATTTTATAAAAAGAATAAAGACAACTCGTATACAACAAAATATTTGTAGCACAATAAGAGCAAATATGTCCAACATAGTGCTAACCAGATTGCAGTCAGGGGAGAGAAAAGCTTGGAGCAAAACAACAGAAAGACGTACTACGGAAGGAACATCAAAACGAACAGTAAATGAGAGAAACAAAAGCCAAGGTCTAAAGGACACATAAATTAAGGACAAAATTGAAACCATCAAGGACAAAATAAAAGTGAACTCTGAAGTAAATAAAGACAGGGAATCAAACAAAAAAAGCAACGAGAAAGAAACAGAAATTCGGACATCAAAGCAAGGTGCTGCAAACAATGGAACACCAACTTCGACAGGAAATAAAGCCACAGAACACATTAGGAAGGACAAAGAGGGAAATGCAGACCAGTGCACTCAGGGAACCAAAGAACACAAAGAAAGTGCCGAGGACAGCCTGAAGGAAACAAAAACCCACAGAAAAAGAGTTAAAATTACTCAAATAGGAGGGACAGAAGCCACTCTGAGAGCTCTACCCGATGACAAAGTCACGGTTATCTTAGACAAAATAATAGACAAAAAAATCTATTAACAGATTACAAAAAACAAGCAATGGTGTAGTACTCTGCTTGAACAGCACAGAAAAAGCCAAGGTCCTAATAAATGAGCTGACAGAAAAATCTAAAGAAGTGCAACTCCCACATAAAATAAATATACAAATGGAGCTGATCAAAGAGATTAGAAAAGTCGTAATCAAGGGCATCGATACAAATTTAACAGAACAAGAGATCCACAGAAATATAGTGAAAGAAAACCCAGAAACTAAGATAGAAATGGTAGAACGAATTAAAACTAAGAAGCAGAAGAATACATCAATGGTAGTGTTGGGTGTACAGGGTACAGAAATATACCCAAGGAGATCAAAATCTGCAAGAGAACCAAGAAGACTGAAATATTCATACCACCAATCATCCAATGCACAAATTGTCAAGGCTTTAGTCACATGCAGCATGCTTGTAAAAGAGCAACAAGATGTAGTTTCTGTGCAGGAGCACACAAACACAGAGACAGCACAATGGCTAAAGAGGACAAAGACTACAAACAAGAAAATAAAAACAGAAGATGTACAAACTGCCAGGGTAACCACAGTGCCAGGTACCAGGGGTGCCCAGTCTTCCAAGAGACAAAAAACATACTTAAACAAGCTCTAGAAACAAACACACCAATCTGGAAAGTGAACCAAAAACAGAAAGCAACAGCCACCTTATAACTCCCAAGAAAACAACATCAAGAAACAAATAAAACAAATAACCACTGAAGTAAAAAACATAAAGGAGAAAATACAGAAAGAAGATGAAAGTAAAACACGCATAAGCAACAGCGAAGAAGAGAACAACACAGAAGAGACAGAACATAACCTCGCCCAAGCCAGGCAGGTATTAGAAGAAATTAAAATAGCACAAGAGGCAATGAAAATGACCTTAAAACAATAACAGAAATAAAAGAGTCTAATGAAGAAATCCTAAGGAAAATAGAGACTGAAAGAGCACTTTTAACAGAAGAAAAAAGGCAAGAGTCCGGAAGAGTGAACAAGCAGGAAAACAAAGAAAATATGGAAGAAGAAATTAAGGAAACAGTTGAACTACTCCTTCCATACCTAGTAGAAAGAGTGCGGAGTAAAATGGTTACTTGGAATGAGGAGTTTGTAGAGAACATGAGAGATGGTGGGCAAAACTAAACAAAAAGTACATAGAGAAACTAACAAACAAACAAAAATGTAAAAACAAAAACATAACTATGATATAACCATATAAGATGGAGACTAGAGACCATAGAGCTATAAAAGTAGTTCAGTGGAACTGTAGGGGTGCCAGGAAGAACCTGATGTCTATTCAGGGCAAAATAAGGAATCAAAACCCATATTTGCAATACAAGAAACCCTCCTAAGCCCCCATCACAAACTGAACTATCAAGGATAAAAAACACGTAGAAATGATAGACCGGAGGGTAGAGGAGGGGGCGTGGCCTTTTTAATACATGAAGACTAAAAAATATTAAATTTGGAACAATTTAACACAGAAAATATTGAAGGAATAAGTGTAACAGTAGACAGTGAGTGTCGTAAATTTATTTTGAGAAAAGAGTCTTAGAAATAGTAGTCCGGTTTAGAGTGTAGAATGGTGATGAAAGGCTCAGTGATAGTAATGTAGAGATTAAATATGATGCTCCACAGAGTGCTGGAGGAGAGTAAAGACAGACTTATTTACGACAAATCGTTTCTCTCAATCTTCTCTTCCACTCTCCTGGTCAAACAATTATTTGCCAGTTTTCCAGACACACATCTGCGCTCACACCGGTTTGGTGCTTCAGACACACAGACGACGTGGATACAACTATCTTAAACAAATATGACGGATTTGGGCCTTGGTAGTCCAACACAGTACTATATATGGTTATGCCGTTTATTAGCATTAAACTCACTCACAACATCCAACAGGTGTTACATAAAAATTATCATAAGTACAGAAAATACAATTAACAAGGTGAGGAGGGGGGTAAAGAAGATTGGTATCGACTAAACCCTTCCCGCTTATTAGACAAAGATAAACCCAGTCCCAAGATAGATAGTTATCAGGAACATAGGTAATGTAACCTAACAGTGGAGTTAATTACTCTGAAAGAGGTGTTACAATATTAGTTATGGTGGTAGACAAAAATACTGTTATCCCAATTGTGTCTTCCCTTTACTAAGCAAAGAAAAAAAAGGGGGGGGGATGAAACAGAGTTAACAAATTATCCCACTTAAAAGAACAATGCCTGGTATACAGAAAAACGTATTACCCGGTAGGCAGTTGACAAATGGTTTCTGAAAAAATAAATCTCCTGTCATTCATACACTCTGTGAGGATCCGCACTCATATACACCACACACTTACCGATTTCAGCATCAGACAATCCATAGCATGATATACACAGTAATTAAACTCTTTACATGTGAAACTGTCTAGTCCTTCTATGTCCCGCCCCAGATAATGCGAGGTTTCACTGAGGGCAAATATTCCCGCTTATCGCCGGACTTGAAGTTCTAAGAGTTCTTGTGTTTTATTATAAAGAAACGAGTCTATGGGATGGCACTGACGCAGATCAACATGGGGTGAAAAATGAGGTGATGGTATAATCCTTCAATGCGTGATGATAGCCACTGACCGGTAAAGTTTTTTTAATCCAGTGAGGAAAAACTAGGCTCGGTCACAGTCAGGTAAATCGGTATTCTCTCACATTTAGAGCCGTACATAAATTATTGCTACTGGCACTGCTCATCTTCCAGTTTATCTCACAGATTGAAATTTAAATTTAATGATAATATTTTAAATGTTCTTGGGTAGGCTTTCTTTCATGTAATTATGACAGCTAGGCCGCACCGGATCGCCACAAGATTAAATTTAAAAAAAAAATGTCTCATCAAACTGTCTGGAAGTTTAAGAATCGAGTATGGAAACTCTCTGTATGATTTATTAATAATACTGGGATCGCAAAGGTGATCATTCTAGAGAAAAAGATAGAAAACCCATGACAATCATAATCATACTTCAAAAATCAAATAATATTCTTAACGCGCGATAAATTTACCGTTAAGGCTATTATATATACACTCGCGTATTTAATTATGTATTTAAGAAAACACGTCACGAGTCTAATGGTTAAAATACACATCTAGATATATATATAGGACTTAACTAAATTTATTAATTATAAATTCCTTCGCGACTTTAAAAGTTACTTTAACGTTTAAACATCTATTATTTTTGGAAATGTTATAATAGATATATCATTAAATTTACCACTGGAACTATTGGGATGAGTTTAATAATTAAATAGATTAAATAAACACAAAATCCAGTGAAATTAAATGAAAGCACCAGACCACTGATCACTTTAACAAATATATTATACCGTGCACAGAAAAAGAAACACTCCAATTTGTAGCCACCAATTTCAGATGGGAATCTAGCAACTTTCTACTAATAGCTAGTGAATCTTAAAAATCTCTGGCCCTGAATGATAGCATGGCTTTCTAGTGGTCTGTATATATTTAAAATGGAATTAAAGAGGGGGGCATGAGAAAGTTGACACTTTTTTAGATCTCAGGGGACTTTCGGGGATCTGACCGACAGACTAAAGAGAGATGCCGTCTCCTGGTTTCCCGTTTCCCCGTTCGTTGCATCCGACATCTTCCCCCGTTCGCTCCGTCTGCGGTCGGTTTTGCGCTTAACATAGAGGTGCGAAAATTCCGCCAGGAAAACTTGCGTCTCGTTTCCGGGACCACTACGGCTTTGATCTCTCCCGCTCAACGTTCCTGAAACCACTTCCGTGTCTGTTTGATCCTGTTCCGCTCTCTCTGTTTGAAGTAGGCAACGCCCCCACTGACCAAGTTAATGAAAATAACTTCATATCATTGCTCAGGCGATGTTCGTGGGCGTGATTTAATCTTTCCTTAAATCAATGCGATGACCAGAATGACCGGTAGATAAACTGTCCACATATTAATCATCCAACGTGTTGGCCATCTGCGTGGAACGGTTTCATAGCAATGAGTCCAGGTGAAAATAAATTCCCGTTTGATGAAGAGTTACCAAAATATTCGGGGGCACTGATGCTAACGAAGGGGTCGCTACAAAGGGTCTTACTATAGAATCCCACGATTCAGGGTCAGCTGAGTTCGTCTGTGACAATCGTCCCCTCTTTTGAGACATGAAAACATATTTTCATGTTTAATTTCTGACAATGAAGCTGCCCTGATCGGTAGCTTTTGGGTGATTGGTATGTTCAACTTCTTCCTCTTCGTCCGTAGTCCAGTTTCTACTCAGGAAATCCGCCCCGACATTCTGTCTTCCAGGAATGTATTCCACTTTGAAAGAATAAACGCTTAAAAGAAGGGCCCACCGCATGATCCTTGCGTTAAATTCTTTATTGGCACCAAGAAATGCTAACGGAGCGTGGTCTGTTTGCACCGTAAAAGATGTACTATAGAGAAACTCATGATGCCGTCTGATACCGTCAATCAGAGCGAGGCATTCTCTTTCGACTAGCTGTAGTTCCGTTCAGCTTTATTTAATTTCCGACTGCCATAGACAACTGGAAATAGCATGTTCGGGTTACTGTCATCGGCTTGAAGCAGTGTTGACCCGATGCCCTGACCTGACGCGTCGACCCGTAATACAAAAGGTTTCTTGAGGTTAGGCAACCTCAAAATGGGGTATGAAGACAACTGTCCTTTCAAAGTGCTGTATGCGTGTTCGCACTTTTGATCCCAACTGACCTTATCAGGACAACCTTTCTTTGTGAGGTCAGTCAGAGGTGCCGTCAGTCCGTTGAAGTTCTGGATGTACTTCTGATAGTATGCACATAGTGATATGAAGGAACGTACGACTTTCTTCGTTCGGGGTCTTTTTGCTGCCACTATTTTCTCCATGTTCTTCTGAAAATTCCAACAACAGCCGTGAGAAATAGTATGCCCCAGGAAGTCTAACTGTTCAAACCCGATGAGACATTTGCTAGGTCTGGCTGTGAGACCAGTTTCCTGTAGTCTCCCGAGGAGCATAGCAACCGTAGCAATATGTCCTTCGTAGGTTTCCGATGCAATTAATATGTCATCCATAAAATTTTGGATATGGGGACTTGGCAAAGGTTCTAGAAGCTTCCTCATCATCCTGGTGAACACTCCTGGTGCGTTATGCAAGCCGAATGGCATCACATTAAATGTGTAATGTCCTTCACTAGTGCTGAAAGCTAACAAGGGTTTAATTTCCTCCTTGACTGGTATTTGATAGTAACCTTTACTGAGGTCAATCTTGGAGAAAATCCTTGCCTTGCTAAGCTTGTTGAACAACTCAGAAACGGTTTGGAGAGGTTCGGGCTTGAATTCCGTAACAGCGTTTAGCAGCCGGTAATCTATACACAACCGAACTTCCTTATTGGGCTTCTGCAACAGCACTACACTGGAACTGTAAGGAGATGTAGACTCACTGATAATTCCTGCCTGATGCAGCTTGTCTATTTCTCCGCGAAGTGCCTCAGCTTTAGCGTAAGGGATGGGGTAAACTCTGGTTCGAACAGGGGTCTCGTTTGTTAATTTCATTTCAAATTCAATGAGATTTGTTCGACCAGGTACATCCGTTAAGACTGCACTGTACTGTTTCAGTAGCGCCCTGGTTTCTGTTTGTTGTTCTAGTGAGAGATTGTCGCCGAATTTGACATCTTTAAAGGATTCTGTGGTTGCAATGGATACTCCATGCAACCATCATCATCTTCCTCGTCTTCTGTTGCTATGGCAACAGCCAGGAGATGCTCGGAGGATGGCACCGGTCTTTCCAAATATTTCTTAAGCAGATTTATGTGGAAGACCTTCTCCTTGCCTTTGATGGAGATCTTGTAATTGGTACGTGAGATCTTTTTAAGGGCGGTAAACGGCCCTTGCCATCCGATGCGAAGCTTATTGCTTCCGGTTGGAAGTAGCAACAAAACTTTCTCCCCTGGTTGTAGTTCTCTCTCTTTTGCAGCTTTGTTGTATCTTTTAGCATGTTTAGCGCGGGCTTTCTTAAGGTTGGTTGTAGCTAGATCCCAACCTAGCTTTAGCCTTTCCTTGAGCTCAGATACATACTTGCTTGCAGAGACGACTGTCTCGTCGGCCTTTTGGTCTGTCAGGGACCGAAGTAAGGCTTCTAGTGGCCCCTTAATAGGTCTGCCAAATAAAAGTGTAGCTGGCGCGAATCCCGTAGACGCTTGGGGAACCTCTCGGTAGGCGAATAAGGCAGCCGATATATATAGGTCCCAGTCTTCCGGTTTCTCCTGACCCAGCTTACGTAACATTGTGGTGAGGGTGCCGTTAAAACGTTCCTCGACCCCATTTCCGGCCGGATGGTAGGGACTGGTGTGGATATGTTTGGCCCTCAAGATCTTAAAGATCTCTTCCATTAACAGGCTACGGAATTGGGATCCATTGTCCGTCAAAACTTGTTGAGGGAATCCCGACCGTGTAAAGATTTGCACGAGGGCTTCTGCGACATGCTTGGAATTTATGCATGGTAGCGGTACAGCTTCGGCCCACATTGTGCACGAGTCGACTAACGTCAGGATGAACCTGTTCCTTCTTTTGGTCCTTTCCAGGGGTCCAATGATGTCGACAGCAACCCGTTCAAATGGAGTACCCACTATTGGCATTTGCCCCATAGGTACTGGGGGTGTCAAGTGCTTTGGTGCTACCCGTTGGCACTGGGCGCAGGATTTCACATACCTGGTAATGTCAGAGTTCATTCCTGGCCACCAATAGTGGTTTTTTATTCGCTGAATAGTGGCGTTGTGTCCCATATGTCCGCTAAAGGGAAGAGAGTGCCCCATTTCTAAGATCTGGCTTCGGTACTGCGTCGGTACTAGGAGCTGGTTATTCCCCGTGTCCGGGTTGCCCGTTCTACGATACAATACGCCGTCCTTAGAAAAGATGTCTCCGTTGTGTCTGGGATCCTTAGCCATGGGCAGTCTTTTAAAGCAGAGCTCCAGAGTAGGGTCCTTTTGTTGCGCCTCCTTCAGTTCATTCGGCAACAAATTTGGCGCAGGCTCCCTCTCCTTCTTAGCTTGCCCTCTTGTGGTTACCGCTGCCACAATCGGCTCCTTTTGTCTCCCAATAAACACATATCTACATCCCAGGATAACTGGGTAGATAGGATCATCCATAATGGCCGCTTTAATAACCCCTCTGACAAAGTCAGAGTGTATTTCTACCAGTGCGATAGGAAGCGTCCTGGGTGCATCACTCCTGAAAACTCCACTAAGTTTGACGGTTTCCTCTGTCTCCTGACCGGGTTTGACTAGGTGCCTATGGACAATACAACTAAAGCTTAGTCCAGTGTCAAAGAGACAAGTAGTTGAGGTACCATTCAAAATTACAGTTCCTCGAGTTGAGGGTCGGTCCCCTAAGGTTGAGAATTACTGACATTGACTCTACCTTTCGAGGCTGTATGCAAACATCCAACGCGGTTTGGACCGGTTTGTTTGCCCTGATCAGACGTTCCCGGGGTAGGGGTCTTTCCTTTTCCTGGACCTTGGTTGCCGCTCTGCCACGTAGGCTTGGTGGGTTGATCAGAATTGTTGTGGGGGGGGGGGGTATCGGGTTTTGTAGAATTTCGATTTTTCCTGGGGAGGTCTCTGGGTATTATTTTCTCGTTGGTTATAATTCTGGGAGGAATTAGAAGAATAGGATGACTGCTCTAGATTTTGTTTTCGAGATGGCTCATCTGTGGGTTTACGTTTAGTGCTGGGAAGTTCGGCCATTGCATTGGTATAGCGTTCGGCCTTATTGAGGATGTCCTCAAGTCTGACTGCGCCCTGTTCCGCCAAAAATCTACGGGTTTCGTTTGACAAAGTTTACTTTATCTGCTCCACAAGAACAAGTTCAAGGAGTCCCTCATATGTAAGAGGTAGGTCCGATAATTCGATGCACTTTATCAAATAGCCCGTGAGACGTGAAGAGAACTGTGAAAATGTTTCCGTGCTCTCTTTTCGGCTGTTCCTGAACATTTGCAGGAATTTTCGGGCGGTCATCTCAAACCGTTCTAGCAAGGCCTTTTTCAGCATGTCGTAATCATGTTGGTTCGATCCCAGCTTTGTGTATACGTCATAAGCATTAGCTTTTAGTGACGTTGAGAGCTTAAGTGCCCAGCGGAAACTCTCTAACCCATACAGATTCGCGAGCCTTTCGAATTTTTCTAGGTAGCTGTCAATTTTTTCATTAGGGCTAGGAAAAGATTCTAAAGCAAAAGACATCGCCGTTAATTGGGCAGACTGAGTGCTGGAGAGATCCATTGACTGGGGCGAAGACGGCTCTCCGTTATTCGGAGTAGAGGCGCCCCGACTCTCTAAAGCCTTAAGCGCCAGTTCATGTTGTCTTTCTCGCTCTCTCTCTCTTTCCCTGCGAGCTTCCATCTCTGCCTCAATTTTCTTCTGCACCAATTGACGATCGTCCGCTTCGTTCTTCCTAGCTTCTGCCCTCTCTTCTCTCTCTTTTTCTTCCTTCCTCTCAGCTTCTTCTCTTTGTTTCTCTTCCTTCCTCTCTGCTTCTGCTCTTTGTTGCTCCACTTCATATATTTCCAGTTCCTGGTTGATAAACAGGTTCGCAGCTTCTGTGTCTAGTCCTGCCTCTTTCGCTTCCAGCCTCAGGATGGATCTCATCTTTATCCTTTCTGCCATTGTTAAAAATAAGATGTAGTATGACTAGAGAATAGTACGAAAGAACAAGAAGGGAAAAAAAATCAAAGCCGCTCCGAGAAAAACCGAAAGTAAGTAACAATTTACTTAATGACCTCGTGTGTTAACTTATCGCCGCTATTATTGTCACTTAAGACTTTTAACGCAAGCAACTATGCCAATTAATTGGTAAGTTACCCTAGAAAAAAATCTACTATTACTAACAGTAGAGAAAGATTTATATTAAAACAATTTAAAAGGGAAAAAAATGAAAAAAAATTTTCCCCGAAAATTTTAATTCTCTAACAACAAACTCCGTCCCTGAAGTCAATTATGAGATGAGACGTAGTTAACTTAATTTTTAAAAATCAGAACAATCCGTCTTTAGCTTAGCTCAACTCAAACGCTTCAAAAACCTTAAGTGACTGTAAAACCAGTCACACGATCCCAGCAAATCTTATAAAGAAAAAAAATTTAATTTACTTCGCCAGAGGATAATTTAGCAACCCGAATTTATGATTATCCGTACTTCCTACTGCTGTGGAAAGAAAACAACCTGTAAATATACTATGTGGACGAACCAAATACTAAAAGGCGTTGTCTAGGGGTGTAATTAATTATTTCTTTATTTCCCTAAATCACAAAGACAGATCATTCACACTCTATCTAGTTAGACCCAGACTTAGATCAGACTCAAAATATCTTTATCCCGGCGAGCCAGCCAAATATTGTCGTAAATTTATTTTGAGAGAAAGAGTCTTAGAAATAGTAGTCCGGTTTAGAGTGTAGAATGATGATGAAAGGCTCAGTGATAGGAATGTAGAGATTAAATATGATGCTCCACAGAGTGCTGGAGGAGAGTAAAGACAGACTTATTTACGACAAATCGTTTCTCTCAATCTTCTCTTCCACTCTCCTGGTCAAACAATTATTTGCCAGTTTTCCAGACACACATCTGCGCTCACACCGATTTGGTGCTTCAGACACACAGACGACGTGGATACAACTATCTTAAACAAATATGACGGATTTGGGCCTTGGTAGTCCAACACAGTACTATATATGGTTATGCCGTTTATTAGCATTAAACTCACTCACAACATCCAACAGGTGTTTGATAAGGCACGTTGAAATCAATTTTTGTAGCCAGCAATGACAGTTAATGTATATATGCGTCATAAGACATCACAGTTCAATAGTTTCGACGAATGCAGCATTCAAAATCATATTAGCTGATAGTCATGTAGGATTCACTACTCAATAGTTGTATTGTAAACAGATAGCTTCTGTATATTCGATATCCTAAAGTTCTGGTTCGTGAAGCTGTATAAATAATATATATATATATATATATAGCACAGATCTGGGTGCCTAAGGTTCATACATATAACTTCTGCAACAGTGTCAGCTGCAGATCATCATTGTTCATAGACAATAATAAATGCTCCCTTCCTGATGCTAGCAGATCAGATGTATACAATAAGTCCGTTTACTGTCTGCACGTGAATAGCATACATGGAATACAGGTCAAACCGACCTTTATAACATTCCTAAGTCTAACCATCTGACTTGGACGTGATCTCTGATATAACGAATCCTGGAACACAGACAATAGTCTGGTTGGTCTAGAGCGACCCATATATATATAACTAGTTCAGGTATAAAGATACCGGTGGCGAAAATCCTAGTCAAAGTACCTCTCCATTTTGAATCACACAGGCGAGCAAGGAGCGACAAAATGACGAACTTCTAGATGATAGCATAAAGTTCAATACAAGAGGAATTACCTTTCTTCGGAAATCAACCACGAACATATGCCTCCAGGCAGGCTTGAATAATACTGGGAAATAGTCTAGTTAGCTAACTAACTCACAAAGACAATGTATTTCCCTCAGAAAATCACAAGACGCAGATTGCGTCCGCTCGCTACTCAGACCATTTCTAATCTCCCGAGCTGGGCGGAACACACCAAAACGATCTACCAGTTTTGACATGCGCAGAACTCCACTACTTGAGTCGCCGCTCACATAAGACGATTCTAAGAACATTCGAGATAAAAGTCTTACACAGTCGCGCCTTTTATGGTCATGAACAGAAGCGTTAAGACAGGTTTCAGACATCTACAACAGTTGACTGATACTACCAAATAAGGAAATATGGTCACGCTTCGTTCAAGAAATTATAGACCGAACGTGTCTCTATACAAGAGAAGGCAAACTCCTAAAAAATTGTAGTCTCGATATCTCGGGTTATGTCCCTTTGACTGTAAAAACATAATACACCTTTCAGTCAAAAAAGGATCATACATACGAAAAATGATCATACAAAGACTTTGGAAAAAGTAATTAGTTGTGCGTAACATTACCGCACCCTCCCGGGAAAAAAAAATGAAACATTTTTTTTAAAAATCCTGGAGCCGGAAAAATCTAGGCTCCTAACGCACGTATGATGCGCGGATATATACCTAACAAACTAGCTCAACGCATGGAGCGAAACTGAGATCATATCTCAGGTCCTTAGAGAAAAAATTTATCTAAGTATTCGCGTATATATTCCAGGAAGGTGCCACCAACACACGCCACAATAATGGCAACATCATAATAAAAGTCAAATTACTCTCATACCAATATATGAAATTAAATATATTATTATGATATCATATAATGTGTTGTGCAAACAGCGGTGTAATATATTAATATACCGCACTATATTATTACATTATATAATGCATCAGTAATTAATAACTAATACAATGTTGTTCTTTGTTGACATAAACAGGCAATAGAAGATTTGGACATCATCCGCTCCCAATCTAGGACAGGACTTGATATCCTCAAAGTTCCATAATGGACATAATCTCGCAGACTTCAATGATGTGCTGCGAAAATATCAATAACACAAATCTTAAAGACAACTGGTAAATCTCTTAATACAATTATGCAAATATATTATCTAAATGTGGCCGAGTGATCTTTTGGCCCGTATATCACTAACTAAGCCTTCTTAGATAATTACATGGTACAATGTTATAAATTCCCCCCCAAAAAGTGAGAAAAAATCTACTAACATGTCATTATAATATTGGACTGTATATCAGGAAATATATATATAATACAGAAGAATCATGTGGAATCGTGTGGGCATCTGGACAGAATGTCTGCCATCACATTATCCGAACCACGGATAGCTCGAACCGAGAAATGAAATGGTTGAAGAGCTATGGCATAACGAGTGGACCTCGAGCTCTTCAAGTTTTTGCTTTGAATAGCAGTAAGCGCTTTCTGGTCGGTTTCCACAATGAAGTGTGCGCCTAGAAGAAATCTTTGTAACTTCAGAATAGACCATACCATAGCCAATAACTCACGGTCTAAAACCGAGTAATTCTTTTCTGCAGCATTTAATTTCCTAGAGATATACATCACCGGATTCAGAGTATCAGAATACTCCTGCATTAGTGCTGCCCCAATCCCAGTTGACGAGGCGTCACTTCGAAGAACAAAAGTCTTCTCAATAGTAGGTAACCTAAGAATAGGTGGAGATGAAAATAGGGCTTTAACCTGGTCCAATGAGGATTGACATTCTTTAGACCAGCGGATCAGATTAGGCGACCCTTTCTTCAATAAAGTAGAAAGTGGTGCCATAATGGAGGACAGATTCGGAATGAATCGTCCGTAGAATTGGATCAAACCTAATAGACTCCGTACTTGTTTCTTCGTCTTAGGGACCGAAATGTTAAGTATTTTTGAAACATTGTGGTCCTTTGTCTTTAAAAGACCATGACCAACACGATGACCTAGGAAAGAAATCTCGCTAAATCCTATAAAGGCTTTAGAGGGTTTTGCAGTCAAGTTATACTCGCGAAGAGTAGACAGTAATTCGTATAAACCCAAATAGTGATCTTCCCAGGAATCACTGAATAGACAGATATCATCTAAGTATGCTATGACATCTGTACGATATGCGAGAATTCGCCGCATCATGCGTACGAATGTAGCAGGGGCGTTCATAAGACCGAAAGGCATGAAATTCCATTGGAATAAACCCCTAGGTGTAGAAAAAGCTGTAAAAGGTTTGGCACGTTCAGTTAGAGGAACTTGCCAATAACCTTTAGACAAATCTAGTTTGGTAAAGAATCTAGAATTAGAAAGTTTATTGAGTAGCTCTTCTAATGAAGGCATAGGTTCAGCGTCGAACTTCGTAACTTGGTTCAATTTGCGATAATCTACGCAAATGCGAATGTTATTATCCTTCTTTCGAACAATAACCATAGACGAAGAGTATGCTGAAGTGGATGGTTCAATGATTTCCAAACGTATCATTTCATCCAATTCTTTTTCGACTTGAGACTGGAAATGGATAGGTATTGGATAAGGTCTGACTCTGATAGGATTATGATCAGTTAGCACAATGTCATGTTCAATGACATGTGTGTGTCCCGGGATGTCTGTAAGAACATCCTGAAATGTTTGCAACATCGAAGAAACTTGTCGATGTTCCTCAGCGGAAAGATTTGGAGAAACGGTCACGTTTTTCCAAGATTCCGTAGAATAAAGTGGGGACCATAGGAAGAGGAAGATTGACATCAGAAAAAGTAGTTTCCTCATCCTGTATAACTGACAGAGATGAGTACTGACCATGAGGTGCTTGAGAATTGTCCGTTGCCTGGAAAATAGGCTGCAAATAGTCTGGTCTTTCATAAAATTCCGTGAGCATATTTATGTGGAAAGTTTTATGCTTTCCATCAATATCGACAACATAGTCGACATCAGAAATTTTGGAGACTATTGCATATGGACCTTTCCATGCAATTAGAAGTCTGTTCTCCCTTGAAGGAAGTAGAACGAGAGCTTTGTCACCTGGACAAAGTTGTCGTAGACATCTATTTTTATTTGCAAACTGCCTTGCCTTTTCTTTAGCAAATTCGGATGAAGAAGTTGCTAGTTTGCATGCCTCGATGATCTTTTGCCTAAGAGCAATGACGTACTCATAAGAAGATTGAGTTTCATCGCTAATATTATCGGCAGTGATTAGATCGTGAAGTAAAGACATAGGGCCGCGCGGTTGCGCGCCAAAGACAAGTTCAAAAGGGGAAAACCCTGTATGTTCATTGGGGACCTCTCTATACGCAAAGAGAGCCGCGGGTAAGACCCTGTCCCAATCCTGAGGATGATCCTCAGTTATTTTACCAAGTAAAGTTTTCAGAGTCCTATTTAAACGTTCGACTAACCCATTAGACATTGGGTGATAGATACTGCTGAGAGACCTTTTAATATGTAGCATAGACATTACCTGTGACATAGTGTCTGATATAAGTTGAGTGCCATGGTCTGACAATATTTCTCCGGGAAAACCCAAGCGAGAAAATATCAGCCAAAGAGTGTCTGCGATATCAGCAGTTGAGATGCTCTTGAGAGGTATTGCCTCTGGCCAACGTGTGCACATAGCCGACTTAATTCTAAAAGGACCGATAATATCTATTGCCATTTTTTGAAAAGGGCGAATAGGGATGTCAGCAGCCTGGATAGGCGCAGCATGTCGTGGTCCTTTAGATTTGACCTCCTGACATACTTTGCAAGAGCGACAGTACATTCGTATGTCCTTGCTCACAAATGGCCAAAAGAAAGCCGCAAGAACCCTCGACTTTGTACGGGAAAAACCCATATGTCCAGCACATTGCGAGTCATGAGCATGTTGCAATATTTGCAATCTCATGCTCTTAGGCACAAGAATTTGTGAATGAGTGGACGTAGTCGAGTCTTGTACCATACGTACAAGTACGCCGTTCTTCATAGAAATCCAAGATTTTCTATTAGTATTCTGATTAGGATCACCTTTTTTTGCTAGAATGAAGAATTTTTGTAAAGACGGATCTTCTTCTTGCAATTTGATAAATGAGTCACGTGTAATAGTCAAGTGACTATCTTGGTCATTTACTTCATCATTATTAGTTAATGAAGTTTGAGGTGGATCCAGAGCATGTGCTCTTGTGACCACCGCATTGGTAGCTTCAATGTTTTGCTCTTCCCAAACAGCAATCTGCTGTGGGGTACATTCCCTAACTCCGTGAATACGACCAATAATAAGGTCCGCAATAGGATTTGGAAGTAGACACGCGTGGACCTCTCCCGTGAAGAAAGGAGTAGCAATATGTATTATGGCAGTAGGATATTTTTCCAACGTGCCACCAAATGTGACACATTTGATGACCTTTCCTGTAGCACAGGATGGATCTACAAGAGATTGCTTAACACCGACAGTAGTACATCCAGAATCAAACAACACTGAGACTGGATTACTATTTACAAGCCCCTTATGTAATATAAGAGAACCTCTCCCATCATGAGCAACATTAGCAGGAAGAGCGGGCAAAGGATGACCACAGCTTAGAGTACTAACGGTCTTCGGATCAAATAAAGTACTGCATTGGATACATTTATTTGCTCTACCAAAATCAAAAGATGAGCATCCAATAGCATTATGGTCTTTATCATTATTAACCTGCTTATCTGCTCCCTGAGATTCTTGTTGAACAGAGTTTGTCTGTTGATATCTTTTTCTCTTATGTTGCGATCTACCGCGACCATTATTGCCTCTGCAATTATCATTAAAGTCCCTACTGTAATTTTTATCCTGGTTTGAGTTCCAGTTTCCATAACTGTCATTACCATCTCTATGCTGTTGAGAACCTCTATTATCTTGGTATTGAGGTCTCTGCAAAAAATATTTCCCTCTATGCCGATTACCTTTGTGAAAATTTCTAAAGTTAACCGGAGTAGAATACCGTGTAGTATTAGGTTGTCTCCAGTTCTGGGAAGAAGAATCACCCTGGAATTGATTACTATGGTTCTGGGCATAATTACGGTTACTCTTTTTATTGAAATTTTGCTGGCTACCCTGAAATTTACGCATAAAATTTGGGCCATAAGGTGCTGCCGAAGCAACTGGCAGACCTTCTTTTACTTTAGAGTTGCTAATGGTTATGTGAGGATGCGCAGTAACATACTGGCTACAGTATTCTTCCATTTCTTTTATGTTTTTAGGCTTACGCTCATGAAGAAAAGAAAGAAAAGCTTCATTAACAGAAGACATGACCTTGTCTCTAAGTAGTAAGTCCATGAGGGCTTCAAATGTACTTTCTGTCTTAGAAAGCTCAACCCATCGTAAAAAAGTAAGACGTATGCTTGAGATGAATTCTGAGAATTCAACTCCAGTTTCTGGTAACATGTTTTTAAATTTAAGACGATATCCGTCCTCGTTAAGTTGGTACTTCTTTAACAATGCCGCCCTGACAACCTCATAGTTGTTTTTGTCCGGCACATCTACCATACTCAACAAAGTCAAAGCATCACCTCTAAGTATCTTGGACAGATGATAAACATATAATGTTTTATCTATATTATGCACCTTACATGCACTTTCAAATCTATCTAGATAAAATGTTATATCATCAATTGAGGGATTAAATGCTGGTAGATTAAGCTTGAAATCCTTAGCATTAGTCTTATCTGACACCTTATTTGCATCATTAGCATTACCAGTGTTCAATAACTTTAACTTCTCTAACTCTAAAGCTAAGAGTTTTTCTTCATGCTCCATTTTTGCTTTTCTCTCATCAGCTTCTCTTTGTAACCTTCTTTCTTCAGCCTCAGCCTGTAACTTTCTTTCTTCAGCCTGAGCCTGTAACTTTTTTTCTTCAGCCTGAGCCTGTAACTTTTTTTCTTCAACCTCTATTTCAAGTCTCTTATTTTCAGCTTCTTTTTCAAGTCTCTTATTTTCAGCCTCTTTTTCAAGTCTCTTATTTTCAGCCTCTTTTTCAAGTCTCTTATTTTCAGCCTCTTTTTCAAGTCTCTTATTTTCAGCCTCAGCCTGAAGTCTCTTCTCCTGAGATTCTGCTTCTCTTTTTTGTTTCTCCATTTCCATTTGAAATCTTTTTTCATCTACCTGCATCTGCAGTTTCTTTTGTTCAACTTCAGCATCTATTCTCTTTTGTTCAGTTTGTTCTTTCATTTTCTTTTCCTCCGACTTCAATGCCTTGGCATATTGAACAGTCGCAAATTCTTCTAATTTATCACCAGTCTTCCCAAGGGTTTTACCCTGCTCAATAAAGTACTCAAATGTAGACATGATGTCTAAAATGTGAGTACAGAACCTGAAATAATTAATTATCTTATTTCCATCTTAATAGCAACAAGACTTAATAAAGTGCTTGTATAATCACTATGTTTACTCCAATCTCTGTGGGAAACAAGACTTGACACCAACTTGTATTATCAAATGTATAATAATATCACAAGTCACCTCTTTATCATCAGTGCACTACACAAATCAGTGCATAACCATCAGTTATTTATCATAACTGCACTACAATAGTGCATAAGCAAAAAACCACCAGTTAGTTATGATAAGTGCACTATAGACCAATAGTGCATAGCATATATGTAACAATAGTGAAAGCTAACTATGCAAGAACTATGTAAATAATAACAAGACAATGTAAACAATAACAAAGGTCACCAACAATGTAAACAATAACAAAGATCAAAGTCAATGTAAACAACAACAAAGATCAAAGTCAATGTAAACAACAACAAAGATCAGAGTCAATGTAAACAATAACAAAGATCAAAACAATACGAAAACATTCGCATAAGTCAAATAAGTAAACAGCGAAAACTAAAAAGAAATATCACAAAGAATGTGATGACAAAATGCGAAAATATGACAAACAAATGACGCTACAGTGTATAAACAAAAATTTTTGTAAAGAACTAAATAATAGGAAAGAGTAGACCTACAAATACAACAAATGAAAACGAAACTAAAGAACAGAAAGAGAGAAAAAAAATATATAAAAAACGAAAATAAAGCACAACTCGACACAACTAAACAGATATAGCAACGATTGTCGCTAGCAAATTTCACAGTAGGAAATTCGCACCGTCCCTAACGAAAACGCTAACAGTAGAACCTCTGTGACGTGGTATTTTCTACTGAAAGACACCGCCCAACCGAAAAACCCGCTGAAATATAAACATATAAATATTCAAATACAAATAACATTTAACATGTAACATGTAAACAGTGTGAAAAATGTGAGAGACAGAAGGCTCAGTTAGAACATAAGGGCACAGTTCACAAACAAAACAGGCCACTTAACTTCTATGAATCCACAACGTCAGCACAGTTCAGAACAGGATGTGATCAGCATTCTTAGGACAATGATCCAACGTTGATCCATATCTGCTCTCATAAACTGCCATGACGAAGGAAATGAGCTTCTGACAGGAAACAGCTTCTGAACTTGACCTTCTGAATTGACTTCAGCACTTGACCTTCTCAATCCGGAACAGTTGTTACGGCACTTGTCCTTCTTCCTAACAGATCAGGAAATCGATTTGCTCGGCACTTGTCCTTCTATCGTAGGAAAACTGCCAACTTGACGAGCAACGCCGGGTATTTTGAAACAATTTCCAACTTTCAGCAACGCCGGGTACTTTCAAAATCTTTCATCAAACATTGAGGTGATGAGTTGAAACTGTAATGTTGAAAGCTTGATGATGATGTCTGGGTTTGTTGACCCCCTTGATAGCTGGTATCAGAGTAAACCAACATATGGCCACCAAAAATGATAAGGCACGTTGAAATCAATTTTTGTAGCCAGCAATGACAGTTAATGTATATATGCGTCATAAGACATCACAGTTCAATAGTTTCGACGAATGCAGCATTCAAAATCATATTAGCTGATAGTCATGTAGGATTCAATACTCAATAGTTGTATTGTAAACAGATAGCTTCTGTATATTCGATATCCTAAAGTTCTGGTTCGTGAAGCTGTATAAATAATATATATATATATATATATATAGCACAGATCTGGGTGCCTAAGGTTCATACATATAACTTCTGCAACAGTGTCAGCTGCAGATCATCAATGTTCATAGACAATAATAAATGCTCCCTTCCTGATGCTAGCAGATCAGATGTATACAATAAGTCCGTTTACTGTCTGCACGTGAATAGCATACATGGAATACAGGTCAAACCGACCTTTATAACATTCCTAAGTCTAACCATCTGACTTGGACGTGATCTCTGATATAACGAATCCTGGAACACAGACAATAGTCTGGTTGGTCTAGAGCGACCCATATATATATAACTAGTTCAAGTATAAAGATACCGGTGGCGAAAATCCTAGTCAAAGTACCTCTCCATTTTGAATCACACAGGCGAGCAAGGAGCGACAAAATGACGAACTTCTAGATGATAGCATAAAGTTCAATACAAGAGGAATTACCTTTCTTCGGAAATCAACCACGAACATATGCCTCCAGGCAGGCTTGAATAATACTGGGAAATAGTCTAGTTAGCTAACTAACTCACAAAGACAATGTATTTCCCTCAGAAAATCACAAGACGCAGATTGCGTCCGCTCGCTACTCAGACCATTTCTAAACTCCCGAGCTGGGCGGAACACACCAAAACGATCTACCAGTTTTGACATGCGCAGAACTCCACTACTTGAGTCGCCGCTCACATAAGACGATTCTAAGAACATTCGAGATAAAAGTCTTACACAGTCGCGCCTTTTATGGTCATGAACAGAAGCGTTAAGACAGGTTTCAGACATCTACAACAGTTGACTGATACTACCAAATAAGGAGATATGGTCACGCTTCGTTCAAGAAATTATAGACCGAACGTGTCTCTATACAAGAGAAGGCAAACTCCTAAAAAATTGTAGTCTCGATATCTCGGGTTATGTCCCTTTGACTGTAAAAACATAATACACCTTTCAGTCAAAAAAGGATGTTACATACGAAAAATGATCATACAAAGACTTTGGAAAAAGTAATTATTTGTGCGTAACAGTGTTACATAAAAATTATCATAAGTACAGAAAATACAATTAACAAGGTGAGGAGGGGGGTAAAGAAGATTGGTATCGACTAAACCCTTACCGCTTATTAGACAAAGATAAACCCAGTCCCAAGATAGATAGTTATCAGGAACATAGGTAATGTAACCTAACAGTGAAGTTAATTACTCTGAAAGAGGTGTTACAATATTAGTTATGGTGGTAGACAAAAATACTGTTATCCCAATTGTGTCTTCCCTTTACTAAGCAAAGAAAAAAAAAAGGGGGGGGATGAAACAGAGTTAACAAATTATCCCACTTAAAGGAACAATGCCGGGTATACAGAAAAACGTATTACCCGGTAGGCAGTTGACAAATGGTTTCTGAAAAAATAAATCTCCTGTCATTCATACACTCTGTGAGGATCCGCACTCATATACACCACACACTTACCGATTTCAGCATCAGACAATCCATAGCATGATATACACAGTAATTAAACTCTTTACATGTGAAACTGTCTAGTCCTTCTATGTCCCGCCCCAGATAATGCGAGTTTCACTGGGAGCAAATATTCCCGCTTATCGCCGGACTTGAAGTTCTAAGAGTTCTTGTGTTTTATTATAAAGAAACGAGTCTATGGGATGGCACTGACGCAGATCGACATGGGGTGAAAAATGAGGTGATGGTATAATCCTTCAATGCGTGATGATAGCCACTGACCGGTAAAGTTTTTTTAATCCAGTGAGGAAAAACTAGGCTCGGTCCCAGTCAGGTAAATCGGTATTCTCTCACATTTAGAGCCGTACATAAATTATTGCTACTGGCACTGCTCATCTTCCAGTTTATCTCACAGACTGAAATTTAAATTTGATGATAATATTTTAAATGTTCTTTTGTAGGCTTTCTTTCATGTAATTATGATAGCTAGGCCGCACCGGACCGCCACAAGATTAAATTTAAAAAAAAATGTCTCATCAAACTGTCTGGAAGTTTAAGAACCGAGTATGGAAACTCTCTGTATGATTTATTAATAATACTGAGATCGCAAAGGTGATCATTCTAGAGAAAAAGATAGAAAACCCATGACAATCATAATCATACTTCAAAAATCAAATAATATTCTTAACGCGCGATAAATTTACCGTTAAAGCTATTATATATACACTCGCGTATTTAATTATGTATTTAAGAAAACACGTCACGAGTCTAATGGTTAAAATACACATCTAGATATATATATATATAGGACTTAACTAAATTTATTAATTATAAATTCCTTCGCGACTTTAAAAATTACTTTAACATTTAAACATCTATTATTTTTGGAAATGTTATAATAGATATATCATTAAATTTACCACTGGAACTATTGGGATGAGTTTAATAATTAAATAGATTAAATAAACACAAAATCCAGTGAAATTAAATGAAAGCACTAGACCACTGATCACTTTAACAAATATATTATACCGTGCACAGAAAAAGAAACACTCCAATTTGTAGCCACCAATTTCAGATGGGAATCTAGCAACTTTCTACTAATAGCTAGTGAATCTTAAAAGTCTCTGGCCCTGAATGATAGCATGGCTTTCGAGTGGTCTGTATATATTTAAAATGGATTAAAGATGAGGGGGGCATGAGAAAGTTGACACTTTTTTAGATCTCAGGAGACTTTCGGGGATCTGACCGACAGACTAAAGAGAGATGCCGTCCCCTGGTTTCCCGTTTCCCCGTTCGTTGCATCCGACATCTTCCCCCGTTCGCTCCGTCTGCGGTCGGTTTTGCGCTTAACATAGAGGTGCGAAAATTCCGCCAGGAAAACTTGCGTCTCGTTTCCGGGACCACTACGGCTTTGATCTCTCCCGCTCAACGTTCCTGAAACCACTTCCGTGTCTGTTTGATCCTGTTCCGCTCTCTCTGTTTGAAGAAGGCAACGCCCCCACTGCCCAAGTTAATGAAAATAACTTCATATCATTGCTCAGGCGATGTCCATGGGCGTGATTTAATCTTTCCTTAAATCAATGCGATGACCAGAATGACCGGTAGATAAACTGTCCACATATTAATCATCCAACGTGTTGGCCATCTGCGTGGAACGGTTTCATAGCAATGAGTCCAGGTGAAAATAAATTCCCGTTTGATGAAGAGTTACCAAAATATTCGGGGGCACTGATGCTAACGAAGGGGTCGCTACAAAGGGTCGTACTATAGAATCCCACGATTCAGGGTAAGCTGATTTCGTCTGTGACAGTGAGCCAGATAACTTAAAAATAATAAACATTTATAGCCCCAAGGGTAATATAACCGATAGGTACATTGCCACTATAAACACACAAATAGACCAAAGAACATTATTGGTAGGTGACTTTAATGCACACCATGAGGCATGGGGTAACAAAAGTAATGATCCAGCAGGAAAAAGACTGTTGGACTACATTGAAAGTGCTGAGCTAATCATACTAAATGATGGCTCGGTGACAAGGGTTAACCCATGCAACAATGGAAGAGATACAGCAATAGACATAAGTATTATAACACCAAACCTAGCCTCTGCTAAATGGGAAGTACTGAATGACTCCAGCTCAGACCACTTACCCATAGAAATAAACCTAAACGACAAATACAGAACTAGTCCAAAAAAATCTAAACCTACATTCAACCTCAAAAAAGCAAACTGGGAGTCCTTCCAATTGGAGCTAAGTAAACTAAGCATAGAACAAATTGAATCTAACAGTATATATATAGTTGCAGAAAAACTAACAAATAAGATTTTAAAAGTAGCAATATAATATATTCCAAACAGGAATATGCCTGATCGCTTAAAAAAACACAAGAAGGTAAAGATAGGAACAGAAGCAATGATACAAATCCAGTACCATGGTGGACAGACAGATGTTCAGAACAACTGAAATTGAGGGAGAAGGCCCTGATAAAGTAGAGAAAAAACCAGAACTGAAGAGAATTACACAAACTATAAAAAAATAAGAAATAAAACAAATAAATTAATATTCAGAGCTAAAGAAAAGAGTTGGAGAACATGTTGTCAAACATTAAACCATAGTTCACAAGTAACTACAGTTTGGAGAAAACTAAAATCAATTAAAGGAGGAAAGAACAAGAAATTTAAAATCCCAACGATTAAAATACCAGAGAGAGCTGAAACAGATAGAGAAAAAGCCAACATACTAGCTAAATACTTCTATCAGGTTAGTTCAATAGACAGTCTAGATAAGGCAGAAATAAATAAACGAAAAACACTGCTCGAAATAAATTAAAAGAAGAAAATATGGACACGACACAGGATGCTAATTATTTAAATGCAGATATTACAGTAGATGAAATAGAAATAGCTTTAGCAGGAAAAACCAATACCACCTCTGGGAAAGACATTCTGAGCTATGAAATCCAAAAAGGTACCAAATACAACTCTAAGGATGATTGCATCCCTCTACAACAAAATCTGGCACACAGGAAAAATATCATGTTCATGGAAGACAGCAATAGTTATCCCCATACTAAAGCAAGATAAGAAAACACATGATGTCAGCTCATACAGGCCTCTGCATCGCATCTAGGAAAAATTCTAGAAACAATAGTCAACAGCAGACTAAAATTTCATCTAGAAAAGCATAATTTGTTCAGTCCAACCCAGGCAGGCTTTTGAAGTTTACATAGTACAATAGAGCAACTGTTGAGGCTGTAACATGATGTTAAAACAGGCTTCAAAAGGAATGAAAAGACAGTAGCAATATTCAATGATGTAGCAAGAGCATATGATGAGTGTTGGAGGGAGGGTGCTCTTTATAAGATCAGGAAACTAGGTATAGTAGGCAGAACTTATAATTATTTAGAAAACTTCCTGAAGGATAGATACTTCACGGTACAAATAAACAATGATAGATCTGAGGTATATGAACAACAGAATGGAATCCCACAGGGATCAGTAATATCACCATCTAAATTTACGATTATGGTCAACGACCAAGACGACGAGTTTAAAGACCTAAAAAACCTATCTCAGTTTGAAGATGACGCTGCAATATGGAGAACAGAAAGAAACCTCCAATTCCTCTATAAAACAGTACAAAAATAAATAGATAAAGTATCTGACTGGAAGCACAAGTGGGGATTTAATCTAAACGTTAAAAAACCATAGGAATGATCTTCAGTAGAGGGCGTGTAATTAAAAATAATATAATTGACATAAGCTTTAATGAGCAATAAGTATGCACAGCAAAATCAACTAGATTTCTATGTATGGTACTAGACCAGCAACTAAACTGGAACAAACACATAGACCTATTAGTGCAAAGCAGTAGGTGACTTATCAAAATGCTAAAATATATGAAAGGAAGTGGTTGGGGAGGCTGCAATAAGATAAAGTTATCATTCTATAAATCATTTATTAGGGGCAAACTTGACTATGCCAGTGTTGTCTATGCATCAGCCACCCCGAGCAATAAGAAAAAACTAGACACAGTTCAAAACCAGGCACTGTCAATAATAGTAGGTGCCTCATAGGGAACATCAGCAGAAGCATTAGAAGTAGCGCTAGGCTCTATACCCCTGGAGCAAAGGAGAAACGAACTGAGATTCAGCTACTGGGCAAGAGTGGCAAAAGATCCAACTCAACCAGCACACAAAACATTTGATAGGGGTAACCAGTACATAGGCGAGATTCCATTAAACCATAATAGATAATCGTCAGGGTGGAAAACGATGGATGAAGTGGATGAACACCCAAACCTATTTAATATGATAAAAAGTAGTGCTCAGTATAAAGCAAAGTGTTACCGTCATTTTTGTCGGTTCCAGAAGATGTAAATCTATTTTATATTTTTGATAATCGAAGGTACAGAACTGTATGTTAACTCCCTGACACAGGTTGATTAAGGGTTACCTTCCGTGTGTTTATTCTTTCTTAAGACGGGATAGTTAACTTTTCTCAAATCTGTTCTGTCTACGCATGCGCTAGCTTTTAGCGCGAACCGAACAGACTTCCGTCTGTCACTTATGAGCTGGTTTCTGCCGGAAGAAGATGTCCGTTGTGTCTTCTCTGCTTTATCTGGGAAAAAGATAGTCTTGCCATAATAGTGATTCCACAGAGTTATTCTGTTCATCTGGAACGACGACAGGTGTTATTTGTGTAGTGTTTGGAATTCTGTCCAATATAAAATTTCTTTATTATTACGCAAAGTTTGCAGAACATTTAGTATGAACCTGTGAGTAGCGCTCACAGTTCTTGGGATCCAGAGTCCATTATGTGTGCTTGACGTAGCCAGTTAGGTCTATTCGTTGAAGTACTTTATAGAAGCACAATAACCATATATTGTTATGAAACCCGAAGGATGGCGGTACGTTTCAGTATGAAAGATAATACATGCCTATGGAAAAATGTACAGTTGTTTATCAACCATTATAAGGCCCGTCATTACGGCTTATAATTTTGAGCAGAAGAAGAAGTACCTGAAAGGTGAAGCCAGATGAAGTCTTGACTTTATTATCAAGTTCTCAGACTTCCATATTAAGCAACTATATTTGTTTAAGGACTACCTGTCGTGTTCAGTCAGGGGGTCCCTGAGCTACAGTAGGAAAAGAATGGGTTGTCAAGCCAGCGTTATTAGCATCATACCTACGAGCTATACGGAACTGATGATGTTCTATGTTCCTAATTATTACCACCTATGAACAATTGTTATAGGACAGACCATTGTCGATAACGTCCTTATAGCTCAAGCTTTATTTACCAGATGTTTTGCCAGTCATATCCAATATACATGATGTGTCTTGATTCTCGTCCATTTGACTGTACCTGTTGATGTCACTGTGTCACGTAGTTAAATGGTTGAAAGTTCCAGCAGTTTTCTACAATTACTGACTACTGCATGTGAGTGAGTGGGTGCCTTGTTTACATTTCAAAGATCCTATACGCATTCGTGTCTCTACACACCCACCTCACTTGTCAACCATACAACCTTCGAGTACCTTACATAGATGAAATGTCTGATGTTCGAATGTCAACATGACACCCTTTCAGCGCCTCAACGCCTGATGAGCTATTCATGCATAACAAAGCTGCTTGGCCCAGGTCGGACGGACTACAACAGTACACAGCAAGGAGATTGTTACGTTCCTACATGTCATACGTAAATCCCACCTTAACATTTGTAGTGGTCACATAAAAAAGGACATAACATTCGTGGTGGCCGTAACTAGTACGGTAACATTTGTGGTAGGCCAGATCAGTGGGTCTAAAGCTGTTCATTGGACTGATGAGAACATTATTTGATGATGAACTACACATTGGAAATTTGACAAGCTTATTTATACTGTTCAACACATAACAGCAACACACCTTCAACAGTTTGAAACTCGTCGATGACCTTCATTGTGAACGATCACGACTCGTGTTTACATTCAAGTTTAGCTGTTGTTGCAATTCTCATCACTGTAATTGTCAACGGTGGAGCTTCCTCGCATTGCTGTATATTGTCAGACACCATTGTTGACTAAGGCCAGGATTATATCTAAGATAAGTGGCGGTTATTTTTTGAAACTTGGTACCGTTATATTATGAATAACTGAGCCTTCTTTCAACACATTATTAATGCATTCTTTGTTTACATGTTCTTTGTTTACATGTTGTGTTAGTGTGTGTTTCGCGGGCTGGTTGGGCAAAGGACTCCGTTAGAAGATACCACGTAAACAGAGGTTCTATCGAGAGCGTTTTCTATAAGGACGGTGCATATTTCCCACAGCGGGAATTGCGAGCGACGCGTGTTGCTACTTTTCATTTTTTTCTTAGCTGTGACGAGATGTGTTAGTGTTGTTTTCGTTATTTTTTTCCATTCTTTGATTTTCGATTTGTTTTGTTTGTATCTGTACGCCTCTCCTCCCTTTCATTTATTTGTATACACCATTTTTGTTTTTAATAGTGTTGTGATTTCTTTTGATTTTCACAGTTATCATTGTAATTTTTTACAACATTAGATTTAGTTAAGCTTTATTTATCATTTGACTTCTGCGAACGTTTTCGGTTGTTATACATTCTTATCTCTGTATTGTTTTCGTCTACTTGTTCATCATACACAGTCTATATATATATACTTGGTCATGGACTATTATTGTTGAAATGATACACTTTTCAGATAGAGGTTATTTATGATCATATTATTATAAAGAAACAAGGTGATCATACAAGTTTTGAATTAAAAGACTTGTCTCCCACGGAGATTGGGATAGAATAAAGTGAAGTGAGTATACAAGTCTAGGATTACAGACTTGTCTCCCATTGAGGTTGGGATAAGGAAATTTATTCAATTTTTCAGGTGTAATCTCATATTATTAGACAGGATGTCTACATTAGATGTCTTTATTAAGCAAGGGAAATCCCTTGGCAAAACTGGTGACAAATTGGAAGAGTTTGCACTTGCTCAATATGCCAAGGCACAGAAGGCTGAAGAGAAAAGGACACAAATGCAGTTGGACAGAGAAGCTGAAGATAGAAGAATATAGCAACAAAGAGAAGCTGAGGAGAGAAAATTTCAAGATGCTGCGGAAGCTGGAAATAAAAGATTAGACAGAGAAGCTGCTGCTGAAGAGAGAAAACTTCAAGCTGCTGCTGAAGATAGAAAACTTCAAGCTGCTGCTGAGGAGAGAAAACTTCAAGCTGAGGCTGCTGCTGAGGAGAGAAAACTTAAAGCTGCTGCTGAGGAAAGGAAAGCACAAATGGAACATGAGGAAAAACTATTAGCTTTGGAGTTGGAGAAATTAAAGGTGATGAATATGAGTGCTCATCAATCAACTTCGGGTAAGATAAAGGAGAATACTTATAAGGTTAAATTACCTCCTTTTAATCCCCTAAAGGACGACATAACCTTCTACCTGGATAGGTTCCAATTAACATGCGTAGCGCATAAGGTAGATAAGGAACAATATGTCGAACAACTGATGTGGTTACTTTCAGGTGAACCATTGACTACTGTAATGGTAGTAGAGGAAACTGTTAGAACTAATTATGATGTTGTCAGGGCAACATTACTTAAGAGATATCAATTAAAAGAAGAAGATTATCGTCTTCGTTTTAAGGCAATGCTACCAGAAACTGGAGTAGAGTTATCTGACTTTATTACTAAGAATCGTCTTACATTCACACGGTGGATTGAGTTGTCTAAAACAGAAAAAAAACTTATGAAGCCCTTATGGATTTATTACTTCGAGATAAAGTTATGTCATCTGTCAATGAGTCTTTCCTTGCTTTTATTCATGAGCGTAAACCTAAAGACATAAAAGACATGGAAGAATACTGTTGCCAGTATGTAACTGCACATCCCCATGCTACTGTTAGCAATGCTAGGGTGAAAGAAGAATTGCCGGTTGCTTCTGCAGCACCATATGGCCCTAATTTAATGAATAAATTCCGAGGTGCTCAACACAACTTCAATAAGAAGAGCAATCGTAAGTATGATCAGAATCAGGGTAACCCATCACATAATGGGCCTTCTTCAAAGAACTGGAGGCGATCTGATAGTCCTCGTTATTTCGGGTCCAATAGTTATGGAAATTTGCGGAGAGGTATTCACTATAGACACTTTCAAGGCTATCCTTCGCGGGGGCATCGTAACCAAACAGGTGAACACTATGATCAGTGGGGTAACGACAATAGTGATTATGGAAACTGGGATTCGAACCAGAGCGGTGGTCAAGGTAAATCAAACTATGATAATTTCAGAGGGAATAATCGTCGTAGATCTCAGTACAAGAAAAAGAGATCACATCACCAGGGAAACTCTGTACAACAAGAGTCTCATGGTGCCAATAATCAAGTGAACGATAATAAAAGTTCTAATGCTGTCACTTGTGCTGCTTTTAACTTTGGGAGAGCATCTAAATGCACCCAATGCTCAACATTATTTGAACCGACCACTGTGTCTACTTTAAGTTGTGGTCACCCTCTGCCCGCTCTCCCTGTTGCAATTGCGCATGACGGGAGAGGATCGCTTATCTTGCATAGAGGTCTCGTGGATGGTAACCCAGTCTCATTACTATTTGATTCTGGGTGCATTACTATTGGGGTTAAGCAATCGCTTATAGATCTTCGGTGTGCCATTGGGAAAATAGTTAAATGTGTAACATTTGGTGGCACAGTTGAAAAGTACTCGACCGCTATTATTCACATTGCTACTCCTTTCTTTACGGGAGATGTAGACGCGTGTCTTCTACCTAACCCTATTGCGGATCTTATAATCGGTCGTATTCACGGGGTTAAGGAATGTGTAAAGTTTCTCTTCTTCTTTCCACTCTGTAAAGTGTCAGTCGGTGTGCTCTGTAAGGAAGAGTGGTGTGTTGTTGAGATCAGGCATGCTCCAGTCTACCCAGCTGTAAATGGGTAACTCACCCTAGTCCTGAAATAGGGAAGGCAAAGGCTCCAGGGGAAGCAGGCCCTAAACTTGGTCACTCCAACCGACGCAGGATGGTGTATGTATGAAGTAGAAGTGTAGAGTGTGATTACCGCGAATGGTGTACTGTTCGTGTGCTGACCAATATAACCACTCATACACTTGTGTCTACAAGGCACCAATGCAGACTGCTGGAATCTTTGTTTACTCAATTTATTCAGACGTACACACTGGGACATACGAGTACATCATGGTATGTTGACATATCAATTTGTAGGTATACATAGCAGATCTGAAGTCATGACACATTCAGAAATAATGGGCAGTACATCAAAAGTTCAATTGTCATGATACATTATGGCCGCATCCCCCTATCTGACTAAACGCGTCAGTGAAGGCAGATCGGTAAATAACTAAAGTTACTTGACGTCCATAGTTTGTAGCATATATTATAAAACCACGAAAGAGGGGGTTTCTAGCAAGATTGAGATCTCCCTGTCACTGTCCGATAATAGGATAAATAATCTGTTCTCTTGGCAGTGATCAAAACATATGATGACCGAAATCTAACATGGCTGCCTCCCTGAGTTGTCGTTCACTCATTCATAGGAAGGAGAATATAAGCCAGAGTTAATTTATAATGGGTATATAAATGATTTCATAAATGTTTCCATACAGCTCTACGGTGATCAGGTTAATTCACGTAGCCATAACCGCTGCAGGAAAGTCTGTCATCTTCGTCGATACAAAACACGACCCTAGCGATACGAAGCACAATGTTCCATCTAGGTCGAATCGACATGAGATCATCAAAATAGGGTCTGGCAATACATGGAGTCCGAATTATACATTGTACCGTACCTTAGGAGAGTCTCTAACATAAACTATAGTAGAGATACCATCTCCTTTAGAAGAAAACCACTTCATGAATCATATTTCCTTAAGAATCTACCAGCCCTTTGAAAAGTGCGTACCCGCCATTATCACGGTACATCGGAACTCATCACGACTTGTCAAGACAACTCATACTTCCGCTAGACCGGAATAACAAGAATCTAGTCCCTCCTACCCATCCAAAATCTACAATATAGGACTGATTCTGCTTGTACTAATAATATGTAATACATATGAATTCAGGCCATAAACACAATAAGCAAATTAATATATTTTCTGGCCCTAAAAAATAAGTACAAACGTAAGCGCAATATCCTTGCGCCGGATCAATATCCAGAACGATTACTCCTATAATCAAAAGTGTGAATCAAACATGGATTCTCTCGCTTTTACCATAGACAGCATTTTCATACACAAATGAATGAATGTCTATATTTTTCCCATATTAAATAGCCATATCGATTTTTGTAATATGTGCGTCAAAATATGCACGCAACAGATTACCACACCCCTCGGGAAAAAAAAATGGTACATTTTTTTTTTGAAATACATCTAGGAGCAACATACAATAGGCTCACAACGCACCAATACAATGCGCAGATGATAAGCATAAGTTTTATGACCTTAGAGAAAGTACTTCTCTAAGTATAAATATTTCCAGAGAGGTGTCACCAACGCATACTACAATATTAGCAATGACACAATTTCCACATTAGTTTATACATAAATTTCATCTAAGATATCTTAACATCATGATCATCAAAGACGAAAAACATTGAAAGATCAGCGGTGAATAAATATCAATGAACCGCTAAGTAGTGTTACAATCAATATATGATATATTACATATGTGTACACATTTCAACATAGAAACAACTGTATCAAAGTTGTATAACAGTTATGAATCATGTGGGCATCTAGACAAAATATCTGCCATCACATTTTCTGACCCACGGATAGCTCGCACCGAAAAATGAAATGGCTGTAGAGCAATCGCGTATCGCGTTGATCTCGCGCTCTTCAGATTTTTACTCTGAATAGCCGTAAGAGCTTTCTGGTCAGTTTCCACAATGAAATGCGCGCCCAGAAGAAATCTTTGCAGTTTAAGGATTGACCAAACCATAGCCAATAATTCACGGTCTAGGACCGAGTAATTCTTCTCTGCGGCATTTAATTTCCGAGAAATATACATCACAGGATGCAGAGTTCCAGAGTACTCTTGCATTAGTGCTGCTCCAATCCCGGTGGATGAAGCGTCACTACGAAGAATAAATGTCTTATCCTTAGAAGGCAATACTAGGATAGGTGAAGTAGAAAACATAGTTTTAACCTTATCCAAAGAGGATTGACATTCTTGAGTCCAATGGACTACATTAGGAGACCCTTTCTTTAGCAAGGAAGAAAGAGGTGACATAATGGAGGACAGATTCGGGATGAATCGTCCATAAAATTGTATTAGACCTAAGAGACTTCGTACTTGCTTTTTAGTCTTAGGAATAGAAATGTTAAGTATCTTACTTGTATTATGGTCTTCTGTTTTTAGGAACCCATGACCAACACGGTGTCCTAAGAAAGATATTTCGCTAAAACCAATACATGCTTTCGATGGTTTCGCTGTCAGGTTATGCTCGCGTAAGATAGACAATAGTTCATTTATACCATTATAGTGATCGTTCCAAGTATCACTGAAAAGACAGATGTCATCAAGATACGCAATGACATCTGAGCGATGAGATAGGATTCGACGCATGATGCGTCAAATGTTGCAGGGGCGTTCATAAGACCGAAAGGCATGAAATTCCATTGGAATAGACCCCTAGGCGTCGAAAAAGCAGTAAACGGTTTGGCGTGTTCGGATAGTGGAACTTGCCAATATCCCTTAGACAAATCGAGTTTAGTAAAGAAGTGAGAATTCGATAGTCTCGTAAGTAGCTCTTCTAGTAAAGGCATAGGTTCAGCATCGAATTTAGTCACTTGATTCAATTTGCGATAATCCACGCAAAGACGTATGTTATTGTCTTTTTTCCGTACTATAACCATCGGCGAAGAATATGCTGATGTGGATGGTTCAATAATTTTTAACTCTATCATCTCATCTAACTCTTTCTCTACCTGTGCTTGAAAATGTATCGGGATAGGATACGGTCTGACTCTTATAGGACTATGGTCAGTAAGAATAATGTCATGTTGAATGACATCCGTTTGACCAGGAATGTCAGTAAGGACATCCTGAAATTGTTCTAACAAAGTAGAAACTTGTTTCTGCTCTCCTGGAGATAATTCTGGAGAAATTGCAACATCTTTCCATGATTCATTAGAGTGAAGAGGAATCATTGGAAAAGGTAAATTTACATCCGAGAAACTCGTTTCCTCATCCTGTATTACTGACAGAGATGAGTACTGTCCATGTTGGACTGGAAAATCGTCCGTTGCCTGGAAAACAGGTTGTAAATAATCAGGACGTTCATGGAATTCCGTGAGCATGTTGATGTGGAAGGTTTTACGCTTCCCGTCAATATCGACGATATAGTCAACATCGGAAACTTTTGATATTATATCGTACGGACCTTTCCAAGAAATGAGAAGTCTATTTTCCCTACAAGGTAGCAAGACAAATGCTTTGTCACCTGGACAAAGTTGACGCAAACATCTCTTTTTATTGGCAAATTCCCTTGCCTTCTGTTTCGCAAATTCAGAAGAAGCAGTTGCCAATTTGCATGCTTCAATAATCTTGTGTCTAAGTGCGATGACATATTCATAAGAGGATTTTGTGTCATCGACAATATTATCAGCAGTTATAAGATCATGAAGTAAGGACATAGGACCTCGCGGTTTCGCGCCAAAGACAAGTTCAAAGGGAGAAAATCCTGTATGTTCGTTGGCGACCTCTCTATATGCAAAGAGAGCCGCGGGTGAAACCCTATCCCAATCCTGAGGATGATCTTCTGTTATCTTACCTAGTAGGTTTTTCAGAGTTCTATTCAAACGTTCCACCATCCCATTGGACATAGGATGATAAATACTACTCAGCGATCTCTCTATCTTCAGAGTCGACATTACTTGAGACATGGTATCCGATATGAGTTGGGTACCATGGTCGGATAATATTTCTGCTGGAAATCCCAGACGAGAAAATATTAACCAAAGAGCATCTGCGACATCAGCAGTAGTTATGCTCTTTAGAGGAACAGCCTCCGGCCAACGTGTGCACATATCAACACACGTCAAAATAAATTGGTGTCCTCTCGCAGACTTTATCTTAAATGGACCAGTGATGTCTATCGCCATTTTTTGAAATGGCCGAATGGGAATGTCTGCAGCCTGAATAGGTGCATCATGGCGTGGACCTCTGGATTTAATCTCTTGACATACTTTACAAGATCGACAATAGATTCGTATGTCCTTATTCACAGCAGGCCAAAAGAAAGATTGAAGAACTCTAGCTTTAGTACGGGAAAAACCCATATGTCCAGCACACTGCGAATCATGAGCGTGCTGTAAGATTTTAACTCTCATATTTTTAGGCACAAGGATTTGAGAATGAATGGACTTAGCGGAGTCTTGTACCATACGTACAAGTACGCCATTCTTCATCGTAATCCAAGATTTACGATTAGTATCCTTATTCGGATCACCTTTTGTTGCCAGAGTAAAGAATTTCTTTAGAGTAGGATCATCTTCCTGCTGTTTGATAAAGGAATCGTGGGAAATCTCCAAGGGATCATCTTGGATCTGCGCATCATTATCTTCAGAATGTGAAGATTGTGGCATATTAAGAGCTTGAGCCCTAGTGATTACTGCATTAGCAGATTGCATATTAACATTTTCCCAATTAGAAATTTGCTGTGGAGTGCATTCTTTCACTCCATGAATGCGACCGATGATAAGATCAGCGATCGGATTCGGCAAGAGACATGCTTGCACCTCTCCTGTAAAGAAAGGCGTAGCAATATTGATAATGGCAGTGGAGTACTTCTCCAATGTGCCACCAAATGTTACACATTTGACTATATTGCCTGTAGCTCGAGAAGGATTTACGAGTGATTGCCTCACTCCAATGGTAGTGCACCCCCGAATCGAAAAGAATTGATACCGGAGTACCATCTATTAGGCCCCTATTAAAGACAAGAGCACCCCTTCCATTATGCGCAATTGACGCATGGAGAGCGGGAAGCGGGTGACCGCAGCTTAAAGTAGACACTGTGGTTGGATCGAATAATGTTTTGCATTGCGAACACTCAGATGCTCTAGCAAAATCGAAAGCGGAATTTGCTACACTGTTGGAGTCTTTTTTATCATTATTCTGATTATCGGTGTCGTGGAACTCCTGTTGTGCAGAGTTAGCCTGGTAATACGATTTACCATGTCTTTTGTGTTGTGATCTACCTCGGTTATAATTGTCTCTATAATTATCATTTCCCTTGTTATAGCCCCTATTTGGGTTTGAATCATAACATTCATGATCATAATCATCATGCTCATTATATTGAGTATCCCTGTAATATTGTTTCTTTTGTCTCCATGAAGCACTATGGTAGTTCCTATAGCTACTCCCTTTCCGAGAATTTCTAACATTATGGGTACCCCTCGCGTGTCGAGGACTATCAGCCCGATTCCAGTTCTTCAAAGAAGAACTCTGATTTGAGCGGTTATCTTGGTTTTGATACTTATTCCAATTAACCTTTTTATCAAATTTATTTTTAGCTCCTTGGAATTTGTGTGAGTAATTCTGATTATATTCTGTTGCCGAAGCAACTGGCATACTCTCTTTAATGTTAGAGTTACTAAGAATCATGTCAGGGTGTGCCGTGGCATACTGGTCACAATATTCTTTCATTTGCTTTATTGTACCAGGTTTACGCTCATGTAAGAACTCTAGGAATGATTTATTTACAGAAGACATGACCTTGTCTCTTAGCAATAAATCCGTAAGACCATCAAATGTTTTTTTCTGTTTTGGATAATTCAATCCATCGTGAAAGTGTAATTCGTGCTTTTGAGATGAAATCTGAGAATTCTACACCTACCTCAGGTCTCATTGTTTTAAACAAAAGACGATAACCTTCTTCAGACAGCTGATATCTCTTTATCAAAGCTGCCCTAACAGCATCATAATTATCTTTGTCGGCCTCTTCAACAAAATATAACTTACTTAGGGACTCCCCTTTTAGATTTTCAGACAACTGATTCACATACTGTGATTTGTCAACATTATGAGATCGACAAGCCCGTTCAAATCTAGAAAGCCAAAATGTTATGTCATCACTGGTAGGGTTAAACGCTGGTACTTTGACCTTGTACACAAAGGGTTTACCATTACCACCAGATGCCTGATTAACATTACTCATACATGTCAATTTTAATTTCTCTAATTCAAACTCATGTTCTCTTATTGCTTTTCTCTCTTCAGCTTCTCTATCTAATCTTCTCTGTTCTGCAGCAGCTTCTAATTTCTTCTGTTCTGCAGCAGCAGCAGCTTCTAATTCTTTCTGTTCTGCAGCAGCAGCAACTTCTAATTTTTTCTGTTCTGCATCAGCTTCTAATTTCTTCTGTTCTGCCTCAAATCTCCTTTCCTCCACTTGCATCTGCAATTTCTTAAGTTCAGCAGCAGTATCAGCTTCTTTTTCTAATCTTTTTTCTTCAGCTAGAGCTTTCCTTTCTTCTGCAGCAGCTTTTTTTTCTTCTATTTGAAGTTTTCTCTCCTCAGCCGCAGCTTTTTTTCCTCAGCAGCAGCTTTTCTTTCTTCAACAGCAGCAGCAGTTTTTTTTCTCTTCTGCAGCTAATGCTTTGTCATATTGAGCAACAGCCCATTGTTCTAAGTCTTTTCCAGTCTTATCAAGAGATTTTCCTTGTGCAATAAAATAATCTAATGTAGACATATTGTCTTCTTAAATCAGAAACCTGAAAAAGTAAATAAATTACCCTATTTTATTTTAATGGGAGACAAGTCTATACCATAGACTTAGTCTTAGTCCAAACTTGTATGGTTTATAATAACCAATGATAACTTGAGTACCTGTGGACAACAATAACTGTATCTCAAATACTGTGGGAGACAAGCCTTACAAAGGTCTTGTATACCTCAATGTAATCAAAGATCACTTGAGTACCTGTGGAAAAAAATATTTCCCTTTACCAATCACTTTGGGAGACAAGCCTTACAAAGGTCTTGTACATTTTGTTTTATAACAATAACAATCATAAAGTACTGATCTGTACTATACTATCAGTGTATACCACTATACGTCATATGTCAACTAAAGACATCACAAAGGACAAACAAGAAAAGACAATCTGAAAACATTTGCAGAGATCAAATTAAATTAAATAGGAGAAATGAAAAAAATTTCTGCCTGGGAAGAACAGAATATGCAAACAGCCAATGCTGTGGTAACAAGAGCACAAGCTCTTATTCCTCAAACTTCATCTACTGAAGTTAATGAAGTAGTTAGCCATGATGATCACTTGGAGATTTCGCATGACTCGTTTGTGAAACTACAAGAAAAAGACCCTTCTTTAAAGAAAGTCTTTCTTCTCGCTAAAAACGATGATCCGAATCAGAATACAAATCGCAAATCATATATCACTATGAAGAATGGTATACTAGTGCGTATGGTACAACACTCTGACGCGACTATGCATTCTCAAATTCTCGTGCCCAGAAGTATGAGAGCTTTAATTCTTCAACATGCACACGATTCTCAGTGTGCTGGACACATGGGTTTTTCCCGAACTAAGTCGAGAGTTCTGGGATTTTTCTTCTGGCCATTTGTCAATAAAGACTGTAGTGAATTTCTAAATACAATATCTAAATTAAAATATAACAATATAGGGCATAAAGGCAAAGATAAGAAAGTACAAACGAATTTTCTGCTAGAACGGTTGTTATCGCTTACGCCTTCAGATTATTATTTTCTAACGAATAGCCGAACAAAACGGTACCCTATTTTTCAAATTCGTCCTTGACATAAACACCCACTTTTTCCTAGTTCTAAGAAACATTTCCCAAAAATGCATTGTGGAACGAGGAGGGGCAAGGATAGATGAAAATGCTAATTCGTTTCGCACTGATTTCAAACTAAAAGCCAACACTAGCACAGTGGCAAGCCTTGCCTTAGGGGTTTCCCCAAATACAATGAAAAAAGTTAGAATTGTGGACACCTCGGTCATGTAAACATGTTAAGCTCTTATTGTGAATGACCTAAGCTCTCGTATTTAGCTTGAAAGTACATGAGAAAAGAATTGAACAGGAGGTAGTTTTAAATAAACAACTAACATGGAAAAAAATATGGAATTTTGAACCAAACCACATAGCCCCTTAAAAATTGTATATTCGTGTACCTGAAGACTTTCTGACCAAGAATATGTTATTAGTTATATAAATAGTCCCTTAATTAATTAAATATTGATAAAACAATACATAGAGATCAGAGATACTGTCAGGTCAAGTCATATCTGCTTAGATTGGATCGCATATTTTTGGGGAAAAAAGTAGGTGACAGATAGGCTAGGATGGTACAGTGAATCTGATTGGGTGGCATTTGAAGTGAGACTAAATATTATTGGCTGACCTTTGAATAAACATAAATAGCCTAAGAAACGTAGGAAAAGTTTGAATGATATTTTTGAAAAGACTGTTTACACTGTAAAATTAATAGCGATTGGCTAACTAAATCGATATTGTCAGAATAAGCATTGGGGAGGACGCCATTTCTAAGAATATTTTCAACAGTGATAGATGAGAGCAGGCTGTGCTTTAAACTACAAGTTATAAGCAGCCTGGGCAATAAAACAGATCGAAACTGTGTCAGTCATCGTCTCTGTGTGTATTTCATTGAACATTGTGGTAAGCTTGACATTTATTAACCTGTATTTTTATATAAAAATTGAATGTGAAATAAAAAATATGTCTGGACATGAGTGGGTCTATAGCGAACATGAGGCAAAGCCTAAAGATTGATCCACCATGTGATAGACTGTCAGAGAGGTGTAAAACTACAAGAATAGGTATGATTGTCATAAAGGAGCATAACACCTATCCTATTATATGGAAAAGATTACAGCTGGAATTGCAGTGGCGTTGTAACTATTAGAGAAATGAATACTGGTGTACATTGTCACATCAAAAGAAAATGGTGGCATCGGTTTGTATAAGGATATGATCTTTTTGTTTGTTTGTAATGTACATGTCCTTAACTGTGGACTATTAGTGTATGCTAGATATTACGAAGGGTGCATACCTTCACATTTCAGAGGTCCTGGGTACTGACGTTAATGTGGTACCAAACGCTTGAAAATTGATTGATTCAAGACTCTGCCTGTTTACTGAGAGCCCATGCTAGTGGCCATTGCCTATCAAACAGGGAACAGATTGTCAAGCGAGCAGAGGAAAGTTCCAACATATATTCTACTGCCAAGTTAAGTTCTCGTTCGGCACCTGAAAGCTCAACTACAGAACTCTAAAAGAACGATCTTATGACAGTGAATAAAACTGGGACAAATATTTAATAGCTCCACAAGTGACAAAATAGAAAAAAACATTTCCAAAAGGACATGATTTAAAACAACAAACTAGTAGTACTACCAGTATTACCTTAAAGTAGGAGAACACAAAAGACTTATTATTGGAAAAATATTATATATATGGACAAAGGATCTATTGTGCTATTTGACTGATGTGATTGATTATTATGATTTCACTTTTAAATTGTCAGTCCTGATTACAAATAAATTTAATCAGGATAATAAAACTGTAAAAATCTTATTTACACAAAATTCAACCACAGTCTTAAATAAGATAGTCTTTTAGAGTGTCGTTGTATGTTATTGTGGTAGTACTGTGTGCTGTTGTGAATAATAAACTATCTGTTTGTATGTTTGTTGATTATTGTACATTATACTCTACATCCATAACCCTAGACACAACACGAAGTCAATTAACATACTAATATAAATACATTTTGAATGAGATAAAAAAAAGGTGGTAGTGGAAAGGTACCCTGAAAAGTTCACAATATTATTGGGTATATTCAGGGACCTTCATAGCTAATCTCATTTAATACAAATATAATAATACCTACAACAATTAATAACATCAAATCCACCACATATATTGGGGTCTCGCTCCTGGGGATTGAACTTTTCATAACACCAGCTATATTGGGTAGTTTGCTTCTGGGATTTTATATTCTTAAAATATTATCAATTATATTAGGAATCTCAGATAGTATAAAACTAAAAGCATTCCTTTTGGAGAAATTAAATAGTAGTTGAGCTGTCAGTGCCTGTGGTTGTTCTTGGTTATCATTAGAAATTATTAGCCATAATTAGAGATTTGTATAGTTAGAAACTTTAAAAAGGTTACATAGTACAAATGGATGATCTGGCAAAGTTTCGATCTGCTGCTGTGCAGACTGCAAAAGAAATGAACATGGAGGGTCAGGCTTTGATCCAACATGTAACTTCAGAATGTGACAAGTATATTGAAAGGGAAGATAGGAAGATAGCTGAAGAGAAGAGGTTACAAATTGAGGCTGACAAGAAGGCTATTGCATTGGAGGCAGATAGGGAGGCAGAGATAAAAAGGCTCCAATTAGAAGAAAAAAAGGCTGAAAGAGAAGCAGAAGAAAAGAGATTGGCAGCTGAAAGAGAAGAAAAGAGACTAGCTGTGGAAAGAGAGGAAAAGAGACAGGCTGCTGAAAGAGAGGAAAAGAGACAGGCTGCTGAAAGGGAAGCAGAAAAGGAGGAGAAAAGATTACAGAGGGAGCATGAGATACGACTAAGGGAGTTAGAATTTCAAGGCCATTCTCCTGAAAATTCTGCCAGCCCCTTTGCCTCAGATGCCACTGCTAGTCAGGGAGCCTCAACCTCAGCTATGGGTTTTCATTTAAACCATTTTGTTGAGAAAGAAGATGACATTGAAGGGTATTTAAGTAGATTTGAACTTTTAGCTACTACATATGGGTTAGAGAGAGAGAGGTGGAGCCTCAAGTTATCCCAAGGGCTTAGAGGAACGGCTTATGAAGTTTTTGCCAAGATGAGCAGAGATGACCAAGACAATTATGACATGCTAAAGTAGGCTCTTTTATTAAGATACGAAAAGAACGAAGAATTTTATAGAAAAAAATTTAGGAATGCCAAACTACTGTCGGGTGAGACTTATCACCAGTTCTCTGCACGGTTAGAGACCTACTTGGAGAAATGGACTGCTCTGGGGAAAACCCAAGATCTTAAGGAGATGATCCTTATTGAGCATCTAAGAGAGTCCATGACTCCAGACCTGAGAATGTTTCTCATGGAACAAGGTGCAGAGAGGCTGGGTGAGTTACTCAATGTCGCTGAGAGATATCAGGCAGCCCAGGCAGAGGTAATTGGTAATAAAAAGAAACAGGTAGACAATTTTAAGGCACCTCAAAACTTTAATAGGTTTGACCATAGAGACCAGAACAAAGGTAAGCACCAGTTTGATGGGCCACGCAATGACTATAATAATAAAACTTCACAATTCAATGAAAGGAAATATAATGACAGAAAACCTTTTTATAAAGGTAGATCATAATGTAGTTGGTGTCGGATGGACAACCATAACACAGAAGTGTGTAAAAAGAGACCTGTGTACATGGCCACGCTTCAGGTCAGGTCAACCTCTAGAAAGGAGGAGGAACCACCAAAAATTCTGTCTCGTAAAGAGTGTAGGAAGGCACAGGCTAAAGATAGATCACTGAAGCCGTGTTTTGACAAACTCCAAAAACTCCATATCCCTCCTAGACAAGGAGAATTCTATTTGGAGGATGGACTGCTTCACCGGACGGTTAAAGCAGGATCATACGAGTGTGCATAGTTGGTAGTGCCCTCGAAATATAGGGAAAGAGTTATGAGACAAATACATGTTCAAGACGGTGGACACCTGAGAATAGGTCGCACCTGTAAAAGGACATCTATGTCTTATTACTGGCCAGGAGTGGTTGATGACATAAGAAAATTTGTCGAGGACTGTGACCAGTGCAATAAAGAAAATTCCACAGGGTGGAAAAATAATAACCAAATGCAAGAGAAGCATTATGGCAAACCTGGGCCAGAAAATACAGAGGGAACACCCACTCGTGGGAAAATGAATCAGGACCTAGACTCGCCACGAAGCAAACGTAGGCCTGAATATAAGAAGAAAAATAATTATAATAAAGTGGACAAAGTGGAATGGGAGCCCCCTTTTCACAGACAGTCTTCACTCGACTGTTTTACAATGGCCACGATGCAGCGAGTACAAAGAGATGTCTTACCCCAGAATAAGCTGACAAACCCTCGGTCGGACTTATGTGAACTGGAGGAAGATAAAAGAGAGAGAAAATCTCTCACAAGGAAATTAAAGTGGGAAGAAACCCCAAGAAAATAATTGGTAGTGGTAGATTTGTGAGTGATGATTCTAGGAAGAAAAGTCACCACCACCACACTTCCAGTTACATGAAAATTGCCGAGGCCATGAAACATATGTAGGCAACATTAATATTTGGAAGGCCAATAAAAGGTCCCTTGGAAGCCTTGTTAAGGACGTGGACCGATGAAAAGGCAGAAGAAAATATTACCTCATCATATCAATATGTGAACGAGCTGACTACTCGTCTTAAAACTTGCTGGAAACTTGCCAATGAAAATTTGAGACAAACCAGGAAAAAGCATGCTGCCTATTACAATAAGGAAAGCGAAGGATCGAGAATTAGCTGTGGGAGAGAAGGTGCTCCTTCTACTGCCCGGCAGCCAGAATAAATTGCAAATTGGATGGCAAGGTCCATATACAGTTCTAGAGAAGGTGTCTAGAACAAATTATAAGATAGATAAGAAAGGGAAAGAGAAAATCTATCATGTGAATCTCCTGAAGAAATATCTGGACAGAGAAAACCAGGAAGAGACACACCTACTGACCTTGTCTGTTGCAATGGAGATGAAAAAGGAACCACTCAATTCTCATGAATATCCTTTACATCCCTGTGAAACCACTGCACAGGTAAAAATCAGCACACACTAAACGGAAATTCAGAAGGAGAGGGTTCAACAGGTTCTGAATAATCATACAGATGTGTTAAAAATGCACCGAGTGTGTTTTCGAGGATGATGAGAAAGTTACTGGATCCCCTGAAGAATCCATGCATCACCAACTTCATGGATGATATTCTCATAGCAACAGAAACATTTGAGGAACACATTAACTCTCTGAATATGTTGTTTGATCGACTGAGAGAGACCAATCTGACAGCTAGACCGACGAAATGCTGTGTTGGATGTAAAGAGCTGGAATTCTTGGGACACACAGTACATCAGGGAAACATGACCCCTGACCCCAAGAACCTGGAGAAGTTAAAAAAAAGCACCAAGACCACAAACAAAAAAAGATGTGCGATCTTTTGTCTCATTATGTGGTTTTTACCAAAAGTATATTAAAAACTTTAACTCCATATGTGCTCCATTGACTGATTTAACGCGCAAAGGAAATCCTGATAGAATTATTTGGACAGCGCAATGTGAATTAGCATACCAAGAATTGAAAGAAAAGCTCCCAAGCAGGCCTATTTTGAAATTACCTGACTTGAGTCAAGAATTCATAGTGAGAACGGAAGCTAGTAATATGGGTTTAGGTGCAGCTCTATTACAACGGTCAAATTCACTTGATGGGGAATTAACCCCAGTAGCTTATGCTAGCCGTAAGTTGAACACAGCAGAACAAAAATATTCAACAAGTGAAAAAGAATGTCTGGCAGTTATATGGGGCATAAAAAAGTTCCAGATTTATCTTTATGGAAAATCATTTAGGATCGAGACAGATCATAAACCACTCGGGTGTCTGTCACAAGCAAGGCATGAAAATGCTAGATTATTACGCTGGTCTTTGCTTCTACAGCCATTCCAGTTTACCACAGAGTACATTCCCGGAAAAACTAATGTGGGAGCTGATTTTTTAAGCAGACATCCGTATGACGAACATCAGAGTAGTCACCAGACATAGATAGGAAATTCATCTATGTGTATTTAGAAATAGGAACTGACATATGATCGTCTGTTCTAAAGGGGGGACATGTGTAGTGAATTTCTAAATACAATATCTAAATTAAAATATAACAATATAGGGCATAAAGGCAAAGATAAGAAAGTACAAATGAATTTTCTGCTAGAACGGTTGTTATCGCCTACGCCTTCAGATTATTATTTGCTAACGAATAGCCGAACAAAACGGTACCCTTTTTTTTCAAATTCGTCCTTGACATAAACACCCACTTTTTCCTAGTTCTAAGAAACATTTCCCAAAAATGCATTGTGGAACGAGGAGGGGCAAGGATAGATGAAAATGCTAATTCGTTTCGCATTGATTTCAAACTAAAAGCCAACACTAGCACAGTGGCAAGCCTTGCCTTAGGGGTTTCCCCAAATACAATGAAAAAAGTTAGAATTGTGGACACCTCGGTCATGTAAACATGTTATGCTCTTATTGTGAATGACCTAAGCTCTCGTATTTAGCTTGAAAGTACACGAGAAAAGAATTGAACAGGAGGTAGTTTTAAATAAACAACTAACATGGAAAAAAATATGGAATTTTGAACCAAACCACATAGCCCCTTAAAATTGTATATTCGTGTACCTGAAGACTTTCTGACCAAGAATATGTTATTAGTTATATAAATAGTCCCTTAATTAATTAAATATTGATAAAACAATACATAGAGATCAGAGATACTGTCAGGTAAAGTCATATCTGCTTAGATTGTATCGCATATTTTTGGGGAAAAAAGTAGGTGACAGATAGGCTAGGATGGTACAGTGAATCTGATTGGGTGGCATTTGAAGTGAGACTAAATATTATTGGCTGACCTTTGAATAAACATAAATAGCCTAAGAAACGTAGGAAAAGTTTGAATGATATTTTTGAAAAGACTGTTTACACTGTAAAATTAATAGCGATTGGCTAACTAAATCGATATTGTCAGAATAAGCATTGGGGAGGACGCCATTTCTAAGAATATTTTCAACAGTGATAGATGAGAGCAGGCTGTGCTTTAAACTACAAGTTATAAGCAGCCTGGGCAATAAAACAGATCAAAACTGTGTCAGTCATCGTCTCTGTGTGTATTTCATTGAACATTGTGGTAAGCTTGACATTTATTAACCTGTATTTTATATAAAAATTGAATGTGAAATAATAAAATATGTCTGGACATGAGTGGGTCTATAGCGAACATGAGGCAAAGCCTAAAGATTGATCCACCATGTGATAGACTGTCAGAGAGGTGTAAAACTACAAGAATAGGTATGATTGTCATAAAGGAGCATAACACCTATCCTATTATATGGAAAAGATTACAGCTGGAATTGCAGTGGCGTTGTAACTATTAGAGAAATGAATACTGGTGTACATTGTCACATCAAAAGAAAATGGTGGCATCGGTTTGTATAAGGATATGATCTTTTTGTTTGTTTGTAATGTACATGTCCTTAACTGTGGACTATTAGTGTATGCTAGATATTACGAAGGATGCATACCTTCACATTTCAGAGGTCCTGGGTACTGACGTTAATGTGGTACCAAACGCTTGAAAATTGATTGATTCAAGACTCTGCCTGTTTACTGAGAGCCCAAGCTAGTGGCCATTGCCTATCAAACAGGGAACAGATTGTCAAGCGAGCAGAGGAAAGTTCCAACATATATTCTACTGCCAAGTTAAGTTCTCGTTCGGCACCTGAAAGCTCAACTACAGAACTCTAAAAGAACGATCTTATGACAGTGAATAAAACTGGGACAAATATTTAATAGCTCCACAAGTGACAAAATAGAAAAAAACATTTCCAAAAGGACATGATTTAAAAAAACAAACTAGTAGTACTACCAGTATTACCTTAAAGTAGGAGAACATTAAAGACTTATTATTGGAAAAATATTATATATATGGACAAAGGATCTATTGTGCTATTTGACTGATGTGATTGATTATTATGATTTCACTTTTAAATTGTCAGTCCTGATTACAAATAAATTTAATCAGGATAATAAAACTGTAAAAATCTTATTTACACAAAATTCAACCACAGTCTTAAATAAGATAGTCTTTTAGAGTGTCGTTGTATGTTATTGTGGTAGTACTGTGTGCTGTTGTGAATAATAAACTATCTGTTTGTATGTTTGTTGATTATTGTACATTATACTCTACATCCATAACCCTAGACACAACACGAAGTCAATTAACATACTAATATAAATACATTTTGAATGAGATAAAAAGGTGGTAGTGGAAAGGTACCCTGAAAAGTTCACAATATTATTGGGTATATTCAGGGACCTTCATAGCTAATCTCATTTAATACAAATATAATAATACCTACAACAATTAATAACATCAAATCCACCACATATATTGGGGTCTCGCTCCTGGGGATTGAACTTTTCATAACACCAGCTATATTGGGTAGTTTGCTTCTGGGATTTTATATTCTTAAAATATTATCAATTATATTAGGAATCTCAGATAGTATAAAACTAAAAGCATTCCTTTTGGAGAAATTAAATAGTAGTTGAGCTGTCAGTGCCTGTGGTTGTTCTTGGTTATCATTAGAAATTATTAGCCATAATTAGAGATTTGTATAGTTAGAAACTTTAAAAAGGTTACATAGTACAAATGGATGATCTGGCAAAGTTTCGATCTGCTGCTGTGCAGACTGCAAAAGAAATGAACATGGAGGGTCAGGCTTTGATCCAATATGTAACTTCAGAATGTGACAAGTATATTGAAAGGGAAGATAGGAAGATAGCTGAAGAGAAGAGGTTACAAATTGAGGCTGACAAGGAGGCTAGGGCATTGGAGGCAGATAGGGAGGCAGAGATAAAAAGGCTCCAATTAGAAGAAAAAAAGGCTGAAAGAGAAGCAGAAGAAAAGAGATTGGCAGCTGAAAGAGAAGAAAAGAGACTAGCTGTGGAAAGAGAGGAAAAGAGACAGGCTGCTGAAAGAGAGGAAAAGAGACAGGCTGCTGAAAGGGAAGCAGAAAAGGAGGAGAAAAGATTACAGAGGGAGCATGAGATACGACTAAGGGAGTTAGAATTTCAAGGCCATTCTCTTGAAAATTCTGCCAGCCCCTTTGCCTCAGATGCCACTGCTAGTCAGGGAGCCTCAACCTCAGCTATGGGTTTTCATTTAAACCATTTTGTTGAGAAAGAAGATGACATTGAAGGGTATTTAAGTAGATTTGAACTTTTAGCTACTACATATGGGTTAGAGAGAGAGAGGTGGAGCCTCAAGTTATCCCAAGGGCTTAGAGGAACGGCTTATGAAGTTTTTCCCAAGATGAGCAGAGATGACCAAGACAATTATGACATGCTAAAGTAGGCTCTTTTATTAAGATACGAAAAGAACGGAGAATTTTATAGAAAAAAATTTAGGAATGCCAAACTACTGTCGGGTGAGACTTATCACCAGTTCTCTGCACGGTTAGAGACCTACTTGGAGAAATGGACTGCTCTGGGGAAAACCCAAGATCTTAAGGAGATGATCCTTATTGAGCATCTAAGAGAGTCCATGACTCCAGACCTGAGAATGTTTCTCATGGAACAAGGTGCAGAGAGGCTGGGTGAGTTACTCAATGTCGCTGAGAGGTATCAGGCAGCCCAGGCAGAGGTAGTTGGTAATAAAAAGAAACAGGTAGACAATTTTAAGGCACCTCAAAACTTTAATAAGTTTGACCATAGAGACCAGAACAAAGGTAAGCACCAGTTTGATGGGCCACGCAATGACTATAATAATAAAACTTCACAATTCAATGAAAGGAAATATAATGACAGAAAACCTTTTTATAAAGGTAGATCATATTGTAGTTGGTGTCGGATGGACAACCATAACACCGAAGTGTGTAAAAAGAGACCTGTGTACATGGCCACGCTTCAGGTCAGGTCAACCTCTAGAAAGGAGGAGGAACCACCAAAAATTCTGTCTCGTAAAGAGTGTAGGAAGGCACAGGCTAAAGATAGATCACTGAAGCCGTGTTTTGACAAACTCCAAAAACTCCATATCCCTCCTAGACAAGGAGAATTCTATTTGGAGGATGGACTGCTTCACCGGACGGTTAAAGCAGGATCATACGAGTGTGCATAGTTGGTAGTGCCCTCGAAATATAGGGAAAGAGTTATGAGACAAATACATGTTCAAGACGGTGGACACCTGAGAATAGGTCGCACCTGTAAAAGGACATCTATGTCTTATTACTGGCCAGGAGTGGTTGATGACATAAGAAAATTTGTCGAGGACTGTGACCAGTGCAATAAAGAAAATTCCACAGGGTGGAAAAATAATAACCAAATGCAAGAGAAGCATTATGGCAAACCTGGGCCAGAAAATACAGAGGGAACACCCACTCGTGGGAAAATGAATCAGGACCTAGACTCGCCACGAAGCAAACGTAGGCCTGAATATAAGAAGAAAAATAATTATAATAAAGTGGACAAAGTGGAATGGGAGCCCCCTTTTCACAGACAGTCTTCACTCGACTGTTTTACAATGGCCACGATGCAGCGAGTACAAAGAGATGTCTTACCCCAGAATAAGCTGACAAACCCTCGGTCGGACTTATGTGAACTGGAGGAAGATAAAAGAGAGAGAAAATCTCTCACAAGGAAATTAAAGTGGGAAGAAACCCCAAGAAAATAATTGGTAGTGGTAGATTTGTGAGTGATGATTCTAGGAAGAAAAGTCACCACCACCACACTTCCAGTTACATGAAAATTGCCGAGGCCATGAAACATATGTAGGCAACATTAATATTTGGAAGGCCAATAAAAGGTCCCTTGGAAGCCTTGTTAAGGACGTGGACCGATGAAAAGGCAGAAGAAAATATTACCTCATCATATCAATATGTGAACGAGCTGACCACTCGTCTTAAAACTGGCTGGAAACTTGCCAATGAAAATTTGAGACAAACCAGGAAAAAGCATGCTGCCTATTACAATAAGGAAAGCGAAGGATCGAGAATTAGCTGTGGGAGAGAAGGTGCTCCTTCTACTGCCCGGCAGCCAGAATAAATTGCAAATTGGATGGCAAGGTCCATATACAGTTCTAGAGAAGGTGTCTAGAACAAATTATAAGATAGATAAGAAAGGGAAAGAGAAAATCTATCATGTGAATCTCCTGAAGAAATATCTGGACAGAGAAAACCAGGAAGAGACACACCTACTGACCTTGTCTGTTGCAATGGAGATGAAAAAGGAACCACTCACTTCTCATGAATATCCTTTACATCCCTGTGAAACCACTGCACAGGTAAAAATCAGCACACACTAAACGGAAATTCAGAAGGAGAGGGTTCAACAGGTTCTGAATAATCATACAGATGTGTTAAAAATGCACCGAGTGTGTTTTCGAGGATGATGAGAAAGTTACTGGATCCCCTGAAGAATCCATGCATCACCAACTTCATGGATGATATTCTCATAGCAACAGAAACATTTGAGGAACACATTAACTCTCTGAATATGTTGTTTGATCGACTGAGAGAGACCAATTTGACAGCTAGACCGACGAAATGCTGTGTTGGATGTAAAGAGCTGGAATTCTTGGGACACACAGTACATCAGGGAAACATGACCCCTGACCCCAAGAACCTGGAGAAGTTAAAAAAAAGCACCAAGACCACAAACAAAAAAAGATGTGCGATCTTTTGTCTCATTATGTGGTTTTTACCAAAAGTATATTAAAAACTTTAACTCCATATGTGCTCCATTGACTGATTTAACGCGCAAAGGAAATCTTGATAGAATTATTTGGACAGCGCAATGTGAATTAGCATACCAAGAATTGAAAGAAAAGCTCCCAAGCAGGCCTATTTTGAAATTACCTGACTTGAGTCAAGAATTCATAGTGAGAACGGAAGCTAGTAATATGGGTTTAGGTGCAGCTCTATTACAACGGTCAAATTCACTTGATGGGGAATTAACCCCAGTAGCTTATGCTAGCCGTAAGTTGAACACAGCAGAACAAAAATATTCAACAAGCGAAAAAGAATGTCTGGCAGTTATATGGGGCATAAAAAAGTTCCAGATTTATCTTTATGGAAAATCATTTAGATCGAGACAGATCATAAACCACTCGGGTGTCTGTCACAAGCAAGGCATGAAAATGCTAGATTATTACGCTGGTCTTTGCTTCTACAGCCATTCCAGTTTACCATAGAGTACATTCCCGGAAAAACTAATGTGGGAGCTGATTTTTTAAGCATCAGAGTAGTCACCAGACATAGATAGTAAATTCATCTATGTGTATTTAGAAATAGGAACTGACATATGATCGTCTGTTCTAAAGGGGGGACATGTGTAGTGAATTTCTAAATACAATATCTAAATTAAAATATAACAATATAGGGCATAAAGGCAAAGATAAGAAAGTACAAACGAATTTTCTGCTAGAACGGTTGTTATCGCCTACGCCTTCAGATTATTATTTTCTAACGAATAGCCGAACAAAACGGTACCCTTTTTTTTCAAATTCGTCCTTGACATAAACACCCACTTTTTCCTAGTTCTAAGAAACATTTCCCAAAAATGCATTGTGGAACGAGGAGGGGCAAGGATAGATGAAAATGCTAATTCGTTTCGCATTGATTTCAAACTAAAAGCCAACACTAGCACAGTGGCAAGCCTTGCCTTAGGGGTTTCCCCAAATACAATGAAAAAAAGTTAGAATTGTGGACACCTCGGTCATGTAAACATGTTATGCTCTTATTGTGAATGACCTAAGCTCTCGTATTTAGCTTGAAAGTACACGAGAAAAGAATTGAACAGGAGGTAGTTTTAAATAAACAACTAACATGGAAAAAATTATGGAATTTTGAACCAAATCAACATAGCCCCTTAAAAATTGCATATTCGTGTACCTGAAGACTTTCTGACCAAGAATATGTTATTAGTTATATAAATAGTCCCTTAATTAATTAAATATTGATAAAAGAATACATAGAGATCAGAGATACTGTCAGGTCAAGTCATATCTGCTTAGATTGGATCGCATATTTTTTGGGAAAAAAGTAGGTGACAGATAGGCTAGGATGGTACAGTAAATCTGATTGGGTGGCATTTGAAGTGAGACTAAATATTATTGGCTGACCTTTGAATAAACATAAATAGCCTAAGAAACGTAGGAAAAGTGATTTTTTGAAAAGACTGTTTACACTGTAAAATTAATAGCGATTGCGGGAATGGCGACCGGGTGATACAGGATATTTTTGAAAAGACTGTTTACACTGTAACCAGGGACTGGCGGCTCCTTAATAGCGAAAATGGCTAACTAAATCGATATTGTCAGAATAAGCGTTGGGGAGGACGCCATTTCTAAGAAAATTTTCAACAGTGATATATGAGAGCAGGCTGTGCTTTAAACTACAAGTTATAAGCAGCCAGGGCAATAAAACAGATCGAAACTGTGTCAGTCATCGTCTCTGTGTGTATTTCATTGAACATTGTGGTAAGCTTGACATTTATTAACCTGTATTTTATATAAAAATTGAATGTGAAATAATAAAATATGTCTGGACATGAGTGGGTCTATAGCGAACATGAGGCAAAGCCTAAAGATTGATCCACCATGTGATAGACTGTCAGAGAGGTGTAAAACTACAAGAATAGGTATGATTGTCATAAAGGAGCATAACACCTATCCTATTATATGGAAGAGATTACAGCTGGAATTGCAGTGGCGTTGTAACTATTAGGGAAAGGAATACTGGTGTACATTGTCACATCAAAAGAAAATGGTGGCATCGGTTTGTATAAGGATATGATCCTTTTGTTTGTTTGTAATGTACATGTCCTTAACTGTGGACTATTAGTGTATGCTAGATATTACGAAGGATGCATACCTTCACATTTCAGAGGTCCTGGGTACTGACGTTAATGTGGTACCAAACGCTTGAAAATTGATTGATTCAAGACTCTGCCTGTTTACTGAGAGCCCATGCTAGTGGCCATAGCCTATTAAACAGGGAACAGATTGTCAAGCGAGCAGAGGAAAGTTTCAACATATATTCTACTGCCAAGTTAAGTTCTCGTTCGGCACCTGAAAGCTCAATTACAGAACTTTAAAAGAACGATCTTATGACAGTGAATAAAACTGGGACAAATATTTAATAGTTCCACAAGTGACAAAATAGAAACAAACATTTCAAAAAGGACATGATTTAAAAAAACAAACTAGTAGTACTACCAGTATTACCTTAAAGTAGGAGAACACTAAAGATTTATATGGGAAAAATATTATATATATGGACAAAGGATCTTTTGTGTTATTTGACTGATGTGATTGATTATTATGATTTCACTTTTAAATTGTCAGTCCTGATTACAAATAAATTTAATCAGGATAATAAAACTGTAAAAATCTTATTTACACAAAATTCAACCACAGTCTTAAATAAGACAGTCTTTTAGAGTGTCGTTGTATGTTATTGTGGTAGTACTGTGTGCTGTTGTGAATAATAAACTATCTGTTTGTATGTTTGTTGATTATTGTACATTACACTCTACATCCATAATCCTAGACACAACACGAAGTCAATTAACATACTAATATAAATACATTTTGAATGAGATAAAAAGGTGGTAGTGGAAAGGTACCCTGAAAAGTTCACAATATTATTGGGTATATTCAGGGACCGTTATAGCTAATCTCATTTAATACAAATATAATAATACCTACAACAATTAATAACATCAAATCCACCACAAAGACATACGAATTTATTGCCGGTCTTCCAAAATATGTCAAGAGGTAAAGTCTAGAAGTCCACGACATGCTGCGCCTATTCAGACAGCAGACATTCCTATCCGGCCGTTTCAGAAAATGGCCATAGATATCATTGGCCCTTTTAAGACTAAATCGGCCAGGGGACATCAATTTATCCTTACGTGCGTTGATATGTGCACGCGTTGGCCAGAGGCTATTCCTCTTAAGAGCATTTCCACTGCTGATATCGCAGACGCTCTTTGGCTTATATTTTTTCGTTTAGGTTTTCCTGGGGAAATATTGTCAGACCATGGCACACAATTGATATCAGAGACAATGTCGCAGGTAATGTCTACTCTGCACATTAAGAGATCTCTGAGTAGTATTTATCACCCAATGTCTAATGGGATAGTTGAGCGTCTTAATAGGACACTCAAGAACTTATTGGGGAAGATAACTGAGGATCATCCTCAGGATTGGGACAGGGTCCTACCCGCGGCTCTCTTTGCCTATAGGGAGGTCCCCAACGAACATACAGGATTTTCTCCTTTTGAACTTGTCTTTGGCGCGCGACCGCGCGGTCCTATGTCTTTGCTGCATGATCTTATAACTGCTGATAATATCGACAATGACACACAATCTTCATATGAGTATGTCATTGCTCTCAGAAAGAAAATTATTGAAGCATGCAAGCTAGCAACTTCATCATCCGAATTTGCTAAGGAAAAGGCAAGGCTATTTGCTAATAAGAAGAGACGCCTACGTCAACTTTGTCCTGGAGACAAAGCGTTTATTTTACTTCCTTCTAGGGAGAACAGACTGTTTATTACATGGAAAGGTCCATATACTATAGTCTCGAAGATTTCCGATGTCGACTATGTTGTCGATATTGATGGAAGGCATAAAACCTTCCATATAAATATGCTTATGGAATATCATGAGCGACCAGACTATTTGCAGCCTATTTTTCAGGCGACGAACGACTCTCCAGTTTAACAAGGTCATATCTCATCCCTGTCAGTTATACAGGATGAGGAAACTACTTTTTCAGATGTTAATATACCTCTTCCTATGATTCCACTTACTTCTACGGAATCATGGAGAAACGTTACTGTTTCTTCTAATTTGTCTTTTGAAGAACAGCGACAAATATCTTCTACGCTACAAGTATTTCAGGATGTCCTTACCGACATTCCTGGACACACACATATCATTGAGCATGACATTATACTTACTGATCATAATCCGATCAGAGTAAGACCATATCCTATGCCTATTCATTTTCAAGCACAAGTCGAGAAAGAATTGGATGAAATGATACAATTAAAGATAATTGAACCATCCACTTCAGCATACTCTTCGTCCATGGTTATTGTTCGAAAGAAAGACAATAACATACGCCTTTGCGTAGATTATCGCAAACTAAACCAAGTTACGAAGTTTGATGCTGAACCTATGCCTTTATTAGAAGATCTACTTAGTAGACTTTCTAACTCTCGATTCTTGACTAAGCTTGACTTATCAAAAGGCTATTGGCAAGTTCCGTTAACTGAACACGCCAAACCTTTCACTGCTTTCTCAACACCTAGGGGTTTGTTTCAGTGGAATTTTATGCCTTTCGGGCTTATGAACGCCCCGGCTACTTTCGTACACATGATGCGTCGAATTCTCTCATATCGTTCAGATGTCATTGCATACTTAGATGACATCTGTCTTTTCAGTAATACTTGGGAAGATCACTATTTGGGGTTAAATGAATTACTGTCAACTCTACGCGAGCATAATTTGACTGCGAAACCCTCTAAAACCTTTGTTGGGTTTAGCGAAATTTCTTTCTTGGGTCATCGAGTTGGTCATGGTCTATTAAAGACAGAGGATCAAAACATTTCTAAGATATTAAATATCTCTGTGCCCAAAACAAAGAAACAAGTACGTAGTCCTTTGGGATTAATACAGTTCTACGGAAGATTCATTAAGAATCTATCCTCTATCATGGCACCACTCTCAACCCTATTGAAGAAAGGGTCTCCTAACATGGTGCGCTGGTCTCAAGAATGTCAAGCTTCATTGGATCAGATTAAGAATTTTTTCTCATCACCACCTATCTTAAGACTACCTATTGGTCATAAGACTTTTGTTCTTCGTAGTGACGCCTCATCCACAGGGATCGGAGCGGCACTAATGCAAGAGTATTCAGGAACTCTGCATCCTGTAATGTATATTTCTAGGAAACTGAATGCGGCAGAAAGGAATTACTCGGTTTTAGACCGTGAGCTGTTAACTATGGTTTGGTCAATCCTTAAGTTACAAAGATTCCTTCTTGGTGCGCATTTCATTGTGGAAACAGACCAAAAAGCCCTTACAGCTATTCAGTGTAAGAATTTGAAGAGCTCGAGATCTACTCGATATGCTATTGCTCTTCAACCTTTTCATTTCACGGTGCGAGCTATCCGTGGTCTGGATAATGTGATGGCAGACATACTGTCTAGATGCCCACATGAGTCCACTTAAATTTTGTGTCCTAGTTTTTTCCTGATACACTGCTATACATATGTCTCTTGACTATACCTATATATATTAACACATTTGTTGTCAACTTAGAGTGGTAAATTAATTGTTGTCTTTCTCTATTACCATCTTTAGTGTAATGGAGAAGGTTGAGTTGACATAATATAAAGGTCGAAAAAATTAATGCGGCCACATGTAACATGTATTAGTAATTATAGTACATTATAGCATGTTGCTAATTGTGTTATTTATATTATTCTCAGCGCAAACTAGTACCAGGTACGGAGTGCTTTTGAGAATCATGACGATGATGCTTACATGATCTACGACATACAGAATTGATTGATGCTTTGTGGATGTCATCTTTTATTTTGTTAGAGTATACACTTGAATTGTCATATGTATATAGTATAACTTTACAAATTTTGATTATGTCCATCCATTAGATGATAGTCGTTATATAACATGATACTTCTATAGATATGTTTGTATGACTTTGCAAGATATGTTATCATTCGCATTACTATAACATTGCAATTTTTTAATATGTATGTTAATTTTGCTAGAATCGCCAGATGTTTATTTGATGGTACCTCCCGGATATATTTTCTCTTATTTTGTGAGGTGAACTTTTGTTCTCACTAGACGCGCTATTGTGCGTTGATTGGGTCTAACATTATGTCGTTATATTTATTGATCCTTTCATCGGCGCATCATTCATGCGTTATGAGCTTGTGTCATCTCGCTCATTGATGTATTTTTTAAAAAAAGTTTCATTTTTATTTTATCCGGAGGGGGTGGTAGACTGTTACCGCCATTTTTGTCGGTTCCAGAAGATGTAAATCTACTTTATATTTTTGATAATCGAAGGTACAGAACTGTATGTTAACTCCCTGACACAGGTTGATTAGGGGTTACCTTCCCTGTGTTTATTCTTTCTTAAGACGGGATAGTTAACTGTTCTCAAATCTGTTCTGTTTACGCATGCGCTAGCTTTTAGCGCGAACCGAACAGACTTTCGTCTGTCAGTTATGAGCTGGTTTCTGCCGGACGAAGATGTCCGTTGTGTCTTCCCTGCATTATCTGGGGAAAAGATAGTCTTGTCATAATAGTGATTCCCCAGAGTTATTCTGTTCGTCTGGAATGACGACAGGTGTTATTTGTGTAGTGTTTGGAATTCTGTCCAAGGTAAAATTACTTTATTATTACGCAAAGTTTGCAGAACATTTAGTATGAACCTGTGAGTAGCGCTCACAGTTCTTGGGATCCAGAGTCCATTATGTGTGCTTGACGTAGCCAGTTAGGTCTATTTGTTGAAGTACTTTATAGAAGCACAATAACCATATATTGTTATGAAACCCGCAGTATGGCGGTACGTTTCAGCATGAAAGATAATACATGCCTATGGAAAAATGTACAGTTGTTTATCAACCATTATAAGGCCCGTCATTACGGCTTATAATTTTGAGCAGAAGAAGAAGTACCTGAAAGGTGAAGCCAGATGAAATCTTGACTTTATTATCAAGTTCTCAGACTTCCATATTAAGCAACTATATTTGTTTAAGGACTACCTGACGCGTTCAGTCAGGGGGGCCCTGAGCTACAGTAGGAAAAGAATGAGTTGTCAAGCCAGCGTTATTAGCATCATACCTACGAGCTATACGGAACTGATGATGTTCTATGTTCCTAATTATTACCACCTATGAACAGTTGTTATAGGACAGACCATTGTCGATAACGTCCTTATAGATGAGTGGTTCAAGCTTTATTTACCAGATGTTTTGCCAGTCATATCCAATATACATGATGTGTCTTGATTCTCGTCCATTTGACTGTACCTGTTGATGTCACTGTGTCACGTAGTTAAATGGTTGAAAGTTCCAGCAGTTTTCTACAATTACTGACTACTGCATGTGAGTGAGTGGGTGCCTTGTTTACATTTCAAAGATCCTATACGCATTCGTGTCTCTACACACCCACCTCACTTGTCAACCATACAACCTTCGAGTACCTTACATAGATGAAATGTCTGATGTTCGAATGTCAACATGACACCCTTTCAGCGCCTCAACGCCTGGTGAGCTATTCATGCATAACAAAGCTGCTTGGCCCAGGTCGGACGGACTACAACAGTACACAGCAAGGAGATTGTTACGTTCCTACATGTCATACGTAAATCCCACCTTAACATTTGTAGTGGTCACATAAAAAAGGACATAACATTCGTGGTGGCCGTAAATAGTACGGTAACACAAAGATCCCACCATGGGAATTAAAAGTGCCAGAAACTGACTCCCACTTATCAAAGATCATAAGAGAATCTAACGACATCTTCTATTACTGTTACTCAAACATTCTCCAGCGTACTGAAAGTATTAATTTAAGGGCAGTGCAACATTACAAGGAAGTATAACAGCATACATTAACAGTACCTGATCATAAAATTAAGAATATAAGTTATTAAGAACGAACGAACGAAAGAACGAACTTTATTTTCAAAGGATTAAGAATTGAGCACGGAGGCCCGTCTGACATTCTGCCCTTCCTCTCTCTCTCATCATGTATACTATATCCTTTCATCCTCACATTTACTTTAAGCATAATTAAGGCATTTATCGTTATAAAAGGAATATTACATTTTCAATAATAATCATAATTAAAGTACGTTTTTAAAATTAAAAAATAATAACGAATTTAAAAATAAAATAAATAAAAATTAACATTAACTTTTTAAAAAAAAGTAACACAACAACAACAACAAGACATAAAAATCGAATTCTTCGTACAGTAAATTAGTGATTTGAGACTTATTCAGAGTTATGTTATAAGAACTCGTGAAATTTTCAAACGGTGTGCAATGACTCAGTGACTTTTTTTTAGGTTCATCAAGTTGAGGTGGGGTAAACAGTTACTTTCTTCGCTGTCTTTGCGTCCTAAACTCAAGACCAGAATAGTGGATAACAGCATGGGACCAAAGTAAAAAAAGCAAGACACTCATATAAAATCCTAAAAAACCAAGAAAAAAATGTCAAATACAAGATGAACTAAAAATACCAATTAAGAAAAAATTGCTGAGGCTCAAGCTTGGAACTGGATATTTCATGATTGAGGGACCCACATGTGAAGAGTGTCAAGAACCAAACACAATTAGACACTTTCTGGTGGACTGCAAAAAGTATGACCAGCAGAGGCTAAACATTAAGACGTACTGTAGTAACCACAAGGTATAAATGAGTGTAGAACATCTCATTGGCACAAAGACCCATCAGAAGTGCAAAAGTTAATAAAACACTATATTACAAAAACTAAAGCTAACATATAAAAAATAAATAATGATCCGAGCCAGTAGTCCACACTGGTGAAATTCTCCCCAGATACATAAAGATTAACCAAATAAACCGTCAAGTGAAAATATAAAACATACCAGCTTAGAAAATATCATATGTTGGATTTAAAAAATCCATTTTGAACTATAACTACAAAAGGAAAAATACCTACTAGAGAAAATATAAAATAAAATAAATACAAACAAAAACATATTACAATAAATGAAACACTTCCTGATATAACCAACAGCTCCATGTATATGGTAGATGGTTGAAAGAGGCGTGCTACAAAGAAAAGTAGCAAATACATTAATAAAAAAAAATTAATGGTAATACTTGTCTACTTTTGTCTGAAAAACAAAATAGTTTCTTACACAAGTTGCTCGCCTATGCAGACGACATCATCTTTTTCCCACTAAACAAAAAGTCTAAAGAAATTATTATAAACACATTCACAGACTTTAGCAAAGGTAGCGGAGCAAAAGTAAATGTTTAAAAATCAACAATAATGGGCATAGCAAAATGGAAGAACAAAGAAGACTTTCCATTTGGACTAACACCAACAAACAACATCAAAATCTATGGTATAAACTTTCCCTCACACACAAATCGCACACACAGAGACTCATGGAAAAATCTAACATCCAAAATACGAGGCATTCTGCAAATACACAAATAAAAAACCATAACGATTTTTGGAGGAAGTTTAATTGTAAATACATACATTTTCCTTAAGCTACTTTACATTGCCACAATTTTCGACCCCAAAAAACAGACTATCACAGATTTAAACAAACAGTTCAGAGCATTCGTTTGTGGTCGCACAATTTACAGCATTAAACACAAGACAATTAAACACCGAGGGACTGTCATTAAAGACATAGAAACAAAGATCCAGGCACTCAGAATTAAACACACAGGGAGCATCATCAAAGACCCAGAACGACACACACTAACTCATTATTACATGGGACTCAGACTTTCCAAACTGAGACCACTGAACAATGCAATCCCCCATCACTTCGGCCCTATGCCCTCTTTTTATGAGACATGCATACTGGACCACCACATGGACACTATGCCATCCAAGGACATGAAAAATTAATTTACCAGAAAACAAATACAATATATTTAAACTCCAAGCACCGCCATTACACCCAGGAATTAAAAGTGGGAATGTTCAGTACCAGTTTAAATATTGTATCTATTATTGTTTTTGTTTCCTGCTTTTGTTTCTCGTCATAAATAAAGGAGTGGACCGCGCAGGGGGTCACAACATGAAGCGTCATAACAATAATTATAGATATGCTGGTGAGAACATCAGATCAAAGTAACGCTGGATCGCAGGGTAATCAGCCTGGATTATTAGGAAAATAAACATAAGATCATATTATAATCATACCCTAATACACGCGTTTTAGGTAAGACTTATAAATCACTCCGGTATTACATTAAATTTCAACTCACAAAAGTCTAGCTAATCTCGTCGCTCCTAACATGTGATATGAACACTAGTCGTTATAAAATTATTACACCAGCTGGAATAGAAAATAAATCGCGTTCTCTAAAATAACCACTGCCTAGCGTCTATAAAATTTTATTTAAAGCATTTATTACTGAGGAAGATAGCTCGTGATTAATTTTACGTCTATAGCTGGTAAAACTTTGCTATACGTTATTTAATTAATACAGACCAAAAACCTCGTGAAATGTAATGGAACACTTTAACATTTAAAACATTCAAAATCTAAAATATTATTACTTGCAAATCAGAAAACTGAATTTCTCCACGTAATATTAAAAGATCCAAAATTGAAAATAAGGCTCTCAAATGCGCGCTAGACCATTCGGGAATCCTGATAGCCAACTGATATGTGAATTTATAAGAGGTCCGTATATATATATTAAATGACTGGAAATTAATAGCTCCATGTTATATTTTACACGTCTGCTCATTTCTTTGGACTTTCCTCGCTGAAATCGCGAATGAAAGGTCATTTTAGCGCCTTCGCCGCTCGAAGTTTTCATTATGCCAGCGCTGGACGCCTTTAAACTCACATCTCCGCTGTTAGCATTTACGTTTCCTGGCCGCGATCAAAGAAACTGCAGTCGGTGAGTGGTTAACGCCCCTTCATACTGCAATTAACGAACTGTTCTCTCTTTAGAAACTACAAAACCCGTGGCCTCGCCCCTCGTGTTTCAGGGATCAAGCGCTCTCGTGATGGCGTAATCTGACAGCAAGTAAAACGTCCTTGTTTTAAAGAGAAGACAGTTAATTATGAATAGTTTGATTAATAGTGCTTGAAACAAAGACAGGAGGCGTGGCTAGACTAAGAATCGGACAGTTAGCAATAGAGAGACCTAACTTCCACGTGTTTAACTTGTGCATGCTTCATTAGCCAGCGAGAGAAATCCGCGTTCGATCGTTGCATGTATAGAACAAAAGTGAGGGCTATCGATGCGATTAAAGTGGTCGATTAGGGTTGCTCAGTTATCATCCATCATAAAGAGTACCGATTACCGATGAAATAACAAAACGTGAAATGAAAGAGCACAAATGTGGGGGAACATAAAATAAGAAAGATGTAGGAAAAGATAGAACGATAAGGCTTTGGCGTTCGTTTATTACAGTTACTCATGTCCGTGAGTATGTTATGTAGTGTTATCATTATCTTATGTGCGAGTAGTGCGTGTTTGATTGCGATCAACTCTGAGGCCAGTATGTCTGTTACAGAATATTGGCAAACAGATATGGAGCAGTTGGAATGTCACAGCATAGATTACCAGATTTCTCAACGTTTCTTCATATTTGTCTTTTGTTCTCATATAACGACATCTATTTGTGTCACAACGTTAGCAGTCTGTCTCAGGCTTCTCTCGTTGATCCTCATATGGGTTGGTGAAAGCCTCGTTGTCACTCTGCTCTTTTTGTGGAGCCGACATTTATAAATGATGTGTTCTTCTGTGTACAGTCTTCTCCCTCACGTCCGCATGTCTGTCTGTGTGATTGTTAATTTGTTGAACAGTTGGTATTTGATTCTACAGTAGCCGACTCTTAATTTGAATACTATTACTTGATCTCTTCTTGGTAAGGAATATTATGTCTCTGTTATATCTGCCTCTGTGTGTTGTCTGTCATTTGTCTTCGATGATATTTCGTATTATTGCTATTATCTCTAACTGTGCTTCCCTTCCTGAATTTGAATATTTTTCGAGGCCAGTCTGTCTGCCTTCACGCTTTTAGAAATATGTCTATTTAAGTAATACAATAATTTTGACTTGTGTTTTTATTCAGATAAACAAAAAACATAAGCAATTGAAATTTGAATTAACCGATATACACATTATGAATATATGATTAAGAAGGATGCAAATAGCACTAGTTAAGTGTATTATCTTCAATGTACAGCATATAACCTAACTATAACCAGCCTCGGTTTCTACACTACACTTGTGTTTATTAATGGAACAACAAATTGTCTTGTGGTACTCGAGAATGTCTTGTACTTTCACTTTCTTGAATTTATAGCAGGTTTCTATTAGAGTTTCTGAGAGACCTTCTGATCCGATGTTTTTATGGATCCTTAATCTCAACATTATTTCTGAAGGTCACAATAATGTCAATGACTTCCATGTTGTCTTTCTCAGCCAGCTTTGACCTTCAGGCCTCTTGGGGTTTCCGAGGTGTCTCTGAGGAG